>BLSH010104793.1:442948-453959 GCA_018402905.1 Glandirana rugosa | reverse complement strand
AAAACATTTTTGTCCCCCCCCCCCTTTTTTTCCCTCCCCTCCCCCCCCCCCCCCCACTTTTTGTGCTACAAGGGAGCGAACAAGTTAACACCACCCCACCAGTGTCTCAATTGCCTTCCAATGCAGCTGTTCAAACAGTGTTTCAATAGCTGCATCCTTGGCTATACTAGCCGAGGAATGACATCTGTGATGCCAATACAAGTCACTTCCAGGATTATTGGTCGCAGGAGATCCATTCCCAGAGTTCCTCCTCCTTTCACTAGGGAAAGCGTTTCCCATGGTCCACAGCTGCCTAGAGGAAAGATGGGGGTGGGTACCCTTTGAGAGCCCCATAAGTGCTTTAGGGGATCTATAGCCACTTATCAGAAAGACCTTTGCTGACTCTTAAAGTGATTGTAACGCTTCAGTTTTTTTTTTTTTTTTGAAATAACAAACATGTCATACTTGCCTTCCTCTGTGCAGTGGTTTTGCACAGAGTGGCTCCGAACCTTTTCTTCTGGGGTCCTCCAGCGGTGCTCCTGGGACCTCCTCCGCATCGAGTGAACTGTCAGGGAAAGTATCCCTGGGGTCACCCAGGGGTCACACAAACAGCGGGACTCGGCCCCCGCGTCACTGGACCTAAATGACAGCAGTGGGAGCCCCTGCTATCAATCCAGCCAATGAGGACCCGAGACACCGGAGAGAGCGGATTGCTCATAGCCGCCGCTGGAAGGAACGGGCTCAAGTAAGTAAAAGGGGGGGCTCTGGGGGGGTCGCTATTGAGAAAAAGTTTTTCACCTTAATGCATAGAATGCGAAAAACCAGGAGACTTTACAACCATTTTAAGGGTCCTTTCACACGTACGATCCGCTCGGCCGGCTCCACTTTGCTCAGCGTGGGATCGATCCGCTGATCCTCACTGAGCAGGCGGATGACAGGCCCGTCTCTGCTCACTGTGCAGACACGGACCTGTCAGGGCCCCACTCTCCTCAATGGGGGATTGGATGAAAATGGACTGTCTGTCCATTTTTCATTCGATCCGATCCTCCAGACGGATGGAAAATAGGATCTCCATCCATCTGGATTTCATGGACAGGATCGGATAGCAGCAGGTGTCAGCGGACATGTCACTGCTGACATCCTCTGCCCCATATGGGTAAATGGAGCGTCCGATCATGTCCGCCTGGAAAACTGACAGACCTGATCGGAAAGCCCGTGTGAAAGGGGCCCAAAGCCGCTACCAAGCTCACAGCTGCTACTGCTTGATTTAACCCCATATCTACTATGCCATTCATAAACCTGCCTTTGTAGACCAGTAATTAATGGAGCTGGCTTTGTGTACAGGGGCGCAGTTATGTAACAGAATAGGGTCTTTCTCAAACTGTTATCACAAGATTGGAAGCACACAATTTTCTTAAATGTCTTTGTAATGTGTATATTTAACAGTGCCTTTCACTGGGAACCTCGTTTTAAGAGTTTGTAGGGTTTCCATATACTTTTGGACATATAATGTATGTGTGATAGTCAGGTGTCCACAGGCTTTTTATTTTATTTATATTATGCATACATACTATAGTTTATATACATTTGCATGCCTTGCCCATCTCTTAATGCAGTTTTTATATTGGCTGTAAAGTGATGTGTATTTTTATTCTTTAAGCACTGCAACTAAACCTGTAAGTGATCTCCCTTGTTGAGATCTCATATATTTTCTTTCAGATGAGGTTGAAACTTTTGATCCTCAGGCCTTACTGGTACTTCCGCCTCCATAGTCATGGTAAGTGACAACCACTCACTCAATAAACATGCACTGCTGGCTGTAATTTAACAATGCTACACCACTGCTCCCCAAATTATAGTGGCAACTATTCTTCTAAGGTTTAATGTCATACAATTTTCTTTTTGCGTCGTCATTATGTAATTTAGTGTTCTAGTACCTGTGTATTTACATGTGATTATAATTTAACCGGGGAAGTTACAATCCAGTTACAAAGGGAAAACCTTGATCAGGCTGTGTTGTGGATCTGGCCACCTCAATCCTTTTAAGTCCGTGTTCTGGGATCACCTGTTTGTTATGCAGCAGAGCTGTTCCCAAACACACCCACTGGCAGCTACTTTGCTGATACACACAGCCTCACACTAAGATAATTCTCACACCCACCAACAGGATTCAAACCAGCTTTAATCATTTAAAGTCATGGGTGATACAGAACAATCCTGAGGAAGTACACTCCCAGTGATCTTGTAAAATGCTTTGTGGATTCAGAGAAGTGAGAATAAGGACAGATTCACACTTGTGCATTTTACTGCATGAAAATGCTTTACATGTAGAAATACCACTATTTTCTGTGTGGTTGCTTCACATCTATGCACTGCAGTTTTGGTATCAAAGGGAAATGGAGATTATATGGTCCCATTTACACCTATATGTGTGCGTTACCATGCATGCTGCAAGAACTGTGTGAATCTATCCTTCGGTAAATGGAGCACAAACATGTTATACGTACCTGCTCTGTGTAATGATTTTGCACAGAGCAGCCCCTATCCTCTTCTCGGGTCCGCTGCCAATGCTCCTGGCCTGTCCTCTTCTCCGAGTGCCCCCATAGCAAGCTGCTTGCTATGGGGGCACTCATGCATGCTCGCACCCGAGCTCCGCTTTGTGTGTCAATAAGACACACAGAATGGGGCTCGGCCACGCTACTGCTCCCTCCTCACTGGCTGTAAGCTGTGATTGACAACAGCAGGAGTTAATGGTTCCCGCTATTGTCTCAGCCAATCATGAGGCAGAGAGCCATGCACATCGCTAGATCACTCTTGGGTAAGTATTAAAAGGGGCTGTGGAGGGGGGGGGGAGGAGCTGCATACTGAAGGCTTTTTACCTTCATGCATAGAATGTGTGAATCCATCCTTGGGTAAATGGAGTACAAACATGTTGTTATACATGTATAGAATGCATGAAGATAAAAAACCTTCAACCTTTAGAACGACTTTAAGTTCACATCTGAAATTGCTTTTTAAAGGCTACAAGTGAGCTTGATCATTAAGCAACTAATGCAATGTAGGAGACAATAAACTGTTAAAATCAGAAAGTCAATTATTACCCTTAATTTGTGCTTTATATAGTTTGATGCTGAAAAGCCCTCGCATGTACAACTGAGCAACGATTTAAAGTCTTCCACTTTTTGCAAAAAAAATTATAAATGCACCCACACTGATGTTAAAGCGGAGTTCCACCCAAAAGTGGAACTTCAGCTTTAAGGGAAGGAGACCCCCCAACATGTCACAATTGGCATATAATTTTTTTGGGGGGGGGGGGCGGGGGGGGGGGTCCCAGAAGATATGCAAGCCATTCACAGACCGCAGCGCGACTCGCGCATACACAGTGCGCCCCCGGCTTTGAAGCCAAAGCCAGGTGCCCACGCATGTGTTGTCGCCGTAGAGTAGGGGGAGAAGAGCGACGATGCGGGCGGCTGCATCGTTGGAGCCTGGGACAGATGAGTGTCCGATTATTAAAAGTCAGCAGCTACACTTTTTGTAGCTGCTGACTTTTAATACGGCGGAACTCTGCTTTAAAAAAAAAAAAAATGCATTAATTTCTTTGCATTGTTGTCTGCAAAGCATTGCAAAGGTGATTAATGGATCGTTGGGACAATACACAGTCTCATGCAAACTATTCCTGCAGCCACAGTTCCATAGTGAAGTACAGAATTTCGGTTTTGGTGGAATTACCAATGGGACTACAAGTTTTAGAGACACTTGTCATCACACTTGTGCATACCTCCCAACTTTTTGAGATGGGAGCAAGGGACACCTATTAGCAAAAGTATGTAGGCATAGGACACAACCCCCTGCCACACCCCCTTAAAAGGAGAATTATGCAAAAAATGATTAGTTAAACCCACAAGTGCTTTTTTTCCCTGCTACTATACCTTTATATTGGCTTTTGAAATTTACAAATGCAACAATTTAGAAATTGGATGAAAGGTTTAGCACAGCGAAACGCTTTTGAAAAATGGTGCATTTTATGTACAAATATATAGATCAGACTAAAATGAGGAACAGAAGAGGACAACAGAGGAACTTTGTTCCAAATCAAGGACAGTCCCTCCAAATTAGGAACAGTTGGGAGCTATGCTTGTACTCCACTGAGATCTGCAAATCCCTCTATCTCTGTGGTAAATGGGACTCTGGGCACGATCACTGTGAATGAATGATGCACCTGTGTGGGCAAAGCCACACACAGCTGCATTGAATTAAAAAAATGACAGAAGCCTGCGAGAAGAACCCCCAGATTCAGTAATGGGGGTTGGGGGGGCTGCGGATTGTGACCATGTTTCATTTTAGTGCACTACAGCTACATTTGGATGAGAAATTGAACACAAGACAACCTGTTTCTTCACATAAATTTTAAGGTCTAAATTAGACCCCCCTTCTGCCCTGCCCACCCTGGTACCCTTAAATAGCACTAAAGGCAAAACTTTGTTTAATTTCGAGTAAGGGAGGGTTATAACCCCTGTCATTTTTTTTTTTTCCCATCTGTGTTCCACTGAGATTTTCCTTCACTTGCTCTCCCATAGCCAAAACTGGAAGAGGAAATCCCCCCAAATCTTCCCCATTGGAAAAGTTTCTCTCTATTTCTGTTCTGGTGTGAACCCAAATTTTGAGATTTCCTTTTAATCTTTCACTTTCAGGCCTGGTTCACACTGGTGCGATGCGGGAACCCTGCGAATCAACGGAGGGTTCTCGCATCGCACCCGACTCGCATGCAGTTCACACTGCCATATGCGAACTGCAGGGAGTGACACTACAAAGATAATGACACCCCCTAATCGGTTCGCATATCGCAGTGCGAACTGTAAACTCTGAAAAGAATCGGATCGCATGGGTGCGAACACCCATGTTATCCGATTCTGCCTCGTACCAAAAAAGGGTCCTGTGCGAGTTTGGTCTGAATGCGATGCAAATTCAGCCATACTATCTATATGGCTGAAATCACATTGCACAGAGATCGCATGTGATTTTCTCTGCAGTGCGGTGCGAATCACATCTGATCTCGGACTAAACTGAATCGTGAACCGGCCCTCAATGGTAATGGTAAACAGGACTAAAAGAGATGGTAAGCTCAGGTTCCCAGGACTGTCAGCTCTGAGCCTGTGTTTACTACTTAGTTCACAGACCTGGAACAAGAATTTAGTATGGGAGTTAATACTTCTTTGGCCCCATGGCCATTGATTCCATAGAAAGTGAAAAAAAGATGTTGGCCTCAGAGTCTGAAGCTTTAAAAGGATAGCAGCTCCCATATTTCTATCCTCACAGGTACATTTTAATATCTCAAAATTCAGCAGAAGCCATGAAGTTATTTACTCCAGAAACCACCGATCTTGGGTCTCATAGCTGCCAGTGATGTGATGCACAGATATTTTGTCACATGATCCCCACTAAAGGATAGTATATGTAGATTGGCATGGGATGTTCCCCATGTAGCATGACAGATGCTCATGTGTTTGGTAATTTGCCTTTGTGAGTTTTTGGTATTCTATTTTGTGTGAGTGTGATGGGCACTGGGCTTTTTTGGCTATAGTCCTGTGTTGGTTATAGCTCTTTTATGTTCAATCTCGTTAGAAAAATGACAGGTCTTTAGCAAACATTTCACTTTCTAGCAGTGTGCAAATCATTTGTATTGACCCACCTTATCAGGCACAAGTTTACGAAGTCCCTTGCTTTCTTTGAGAAGTGGTCAGGCAAAGTTGGCATGAATCCTTTATGTCCAGCAATATAAAACATCGCTGCCATCCTGTTCATGTGTGCCAGCGGAGGTTTTCCTGTTGCCATCTCAAACACTGTGCAACCAATACTCCATATGTCTGACTTTTCCCCGTGTCCAGACTCGCTAATTACTTCTGGGGCCATCCAGTATGGTGTCCCATGCATTGATTTCAACATTTCCCTCCGAGAGCCATTAATGCTCAGTCCATTCAGTCGTTTAGCACAGCCAAAGTCTATCAGTTTGATGACCCCGTTGGGCATTAACATGACGTTGTTACCCTTGATGTCCCTGTGCACCACCCTGTTTTTGTGCAGATAGGCGATGCCTTGCAAAATGTGGTTTGTAAATTTACTTATTACAGCCTCTTGCAGTGGTCCAAAATCACGTAAAATGTTGGCTATGGATCCCCCAGGTACAAACTCCATGAATATTGTCACTATGTTGTCCTGCAGACAGGTACCCAGGTAGCCGACTATATTGTCATGTTTCAGAGTCTTCAATAGGTCCATCTCCTCCTGTAGCTTTTTGTACTCCTTCTCTGCAACATCTGAGTCTGAGGCATGTAGCATCACCTGCTTGGCGGCAATGAGCTCCCCTTGGCTTGTGAGACCTTTATACACCTGTAGCCAAAGGGCAATAAGAAATGTTTACTGTATGTACATCATCTGTACATTAGAAGCTGCTACTTGGCATCTATTGGAGCACAGCATTACAAATAAATGGGCTAAATCCCCATTAAACAGCGGCTCCTATTAGTGATTTAAGTACAAACTCCCTCCAGCTTTATGCTTTTGGATACTAACCCTTTGTTGAACAGTTGGAGCACAGCACCCATTTTCTGGCCTTAACCCAGTGCTTTTCCTCTCCTGTATACAGGACTGCTGATTGGGGGGGCACCAGTCCTCCTCTAGAGGGCCCGAACAGCAGGGATAATCGGTGCTGCCAGGCAGAGGGGCAATTACAGAAGCATGCTTTGTGCGACTCTCTGCAGCAGCTGAAAGACGGTTTTTCACCCTCCCGTCAGTTTTCACAGACATACAGCATCGTTCCTGTAATTGCTTCCCCCTCCATGTTCTGCCTGTTCTGCTTCCCCCGTGTGCCCCCTGTCACTGTGCCTCCCCCCCCCTCCTCCTGCGCTGCCAGCAGCCACAGGTACATGGCATGTGTCAGAATGGAATGGATAAAGTGCGTGATCAATACAGATCACTCCTGTGTCCGTTGATAAATGAGCATAGTAAACTTTTTACTACGCTTCGGACCCTCTGCGTCCTGTTAATTCATCTTAAAGTGTAGCTGAGGCTACAGAGAAAGGAGTAGAATAATCTGTGTTCTCAGTTCCTTTTTGTCTGAAACGTGAGATGTCAGGGGTCTGTTTAGACAGCATTGTAAAAAAAAAATATATATAAAGAACAATTTAAGAATGTAAAACGTAACAAATTGTACATTTAAAAAAAAAAAAATGGCAATTAATATTTACAATGCAATTTAAAAAACATATAATTTTTCTTTAAATTATAAAAAAATGTAAAAATTGTAAAAAAATATATTAAAAAAATTAAGGGCTAATTCTGCTATGTTTGTCTGCAGGTAGGCTGTAAGGGGCCCCGTGATTTCTAACAGCTGCCCTGCCTGTATTAACTACAAATTTCTTTGATTTTTTTTTTCCCCATCCAGCTAGATTCTTGGATCCCATTTGCCCATTCTTGCAACAAATGGCAACTCATTTTCCCCTCTTCACTTGTCACCCTAATGCTTGGGTCATTTTGCCCTCTTAAGGCACCATTGTTGTCTCTCTTAACCACTTCAGCCCCGGAAGAATTTCCCACTTTAGGACCAGAGCACTTTTTGCGATTCGGCGCTGCGTCGCTTTAACTGACAATTGCGCGGTCGTGCGACGTTGTACCCAAACAAAATTTGCGTCCTTTTTTTCCCACAAATAGAGCTTTCTTTTGGTGGTATTTGATCGCCTCTGCGTCATTTCTTATCGCCGCTATAAACAAAAGAAGAGCGACCATTTTGCAAAAAAAAACAAATTTCTTACTTTTTGCTAAAATTCAAATCCAAAAAAAAATATAAAAAAACATTTTTTTTCACCGTTTTTGGCCGATTTATATAATTCCTCATATTTGCGATAAAAAAATTGCAATCGGCGTTTGATCGGTTTGCGCAAAAGTGGCCGCGTTTATGGATGTTGAGAATTCATTTCTGGGGTTTTTATTTTTTTTTTTATTTTTTACTAGTAATGGCGGCGATCTGCGATTTTTAGCGGTAATGCGATATTGGGGCGGACACGTCGGAACATTTTTGACACTTTTTTGGGACCAATGACATTTATTCAGCGATCAGAAATTTAAATGTCCACTGATTACTGTATAAATGTCATTGGCAGTGAAGGGGTTGACCTGCAGGGGGAGAGCTAGGGGTTAATCGTGTTCCCTGGGTGTGTTCTAACTGTGGGGGGGTTGGGCTAACATGGGCATGAGAGATCTAACTGATCCCAGTGACAGGGATCAGTAGATCTCTCATGCTCCACTGACAGAGCGGGGAACCGCCGTGTTTACATCGGCGGTTCCCCGTTCTTTCCCTGTAGCCGCTCATCGCGGCTCGCCGGCGGACATCGGGTCCACCCGAGCCGTGGGCACACTCCCCAGGAGTGCGGCGCGCGCGCGCCCCCTGGTGGCCAAATGCGGATCGCCGCTTATTTACGGTGATTCGCGCAGGGCTCCCCGACTGCCACCGTGAAAAGACGGCGCGCGGTGGGGAACCTGTTAATCTGACCACTGGTCCTGCAACTAGATTCCTAGAGTAGCCTATATGGAAGCCTTTATTGTCAAAGGAAATTTGATGCCTGGCTTTGCATTGGCTAACGCCTTAATGCAGGGGATCTAAATGTTTTATGGTTACTTCAATGGATTGCCTAATATGCCCCTGCAGCAAGCTGTTAATCATCATAGCCAGTCCTGTAAGATTCAGGTATGACAAATAAAAGTAAATTGCTTGATTTTACTTTATATATGGATAACTAAGAACAGCTGAAGGATACCATAAGGTTTTTTTTTTATCATATTTATATAAAATCACCATCCATATAAACTACGCCACAACTAGGGAGATCTTTTTGCGGTTTTGTGCAAAACAAATAGAGGTACAGTTACTAAAACAAAAATGTATAATTTGTTTTATATAGAGAATCAGTCCCTAACCCCCAAGAGGTGTGGCTACCCCCAGTTAAGAGCCTCAGAGTTAGTCAGTTTACCCCAGAGGTTCTATTTCTGATGTTTCGAGGACTGGTTTCTCTCATCTCCTGATGACTCCCATGCCTTTCCAGCAGTGCAGGCTGATTGTTTACAACTGGCAGTAATAGAAACCATTGTCCGCAGACATTGGCCTTGTACTTTAACAAATCTAACAGACTTTACCGTTCCATACGCTCCTCTCCCCAGCACCTCTCCTTTTATCCAGTAAATGGAGCTGTCATTGTTGCTAGTGTTGAAGTAGTTTCCAGACTGGCTGGAGATATTGGTGTCAGTGGGGCTTGTAGATCTGTTCTGTAAAAGGAAAACCAGTAGCACAATCAGTTACAGCTCCATTCAAAAAGCAGCAGTATGGCCAATACCACCACTAAAGGAAAAAAACACTGCACACTTTTATTAAAAATCAATCACATTGTTATGCTTTACAGATTTGCATTGCTCTTCATTGGCTTTAAAAATAAGGATTCAGGGGGGGGGGATGAGCCCATCAAAGTCACATGACCGGTTCTTATCCAATAATGGAGCTCTCTGCTATGCTAAGCAGAGAGAACTCCGTGGGGAGCCGTAGGCTCCACAGAGCGCACCGCGTTTTATGAATGGGTTGTATAATGGAGATCGGATAATGAATACCTGTTCTGTAATTAATGAACAAACCCTAAAGCTTGGCCATACATTATACAATTTTCTTTAATTTCCTTTAGATTTACCTTCAACTATGAAGTGCAAGGGCCTGCCTGTTTGCATACAAATTTAAAGGGTTTAACTTTGACCTCATATTATATGGTTTTGGTAAATTTAAATGGAAAATTGTACAAGAATATTGTATAATGTATGACCAGCCTAAGTTACACCAAAGAAACAATCCCATAGCAACCAATTAGCTTTCAGTTTATTGTAGTAAGGTTTAGTTTACACTAGTGTGGAATCCTCTTCAGAGAACATTTGACGTCCTGATATCTTCCAGCAATGAGATTCCTTTGCTGCTTTGTAATCGCCAGAAGATTTGTTTTTGAATGCCCCAACCAGAGCCTAGACCTGAATCCAATTTAATTTAGAGCACTTTCGCAAGGAAAGGTGGGCAAAGAATCCCAAGGCAACATGTGCCATGTTGATAGACTCCAAGGCCAATTGTGTTTTAGGACTCCCAGCCAATCGGGTCTCGGGATCCGCTTCCTGATTGGCCGGGAAGAGAAACAGGAAGACAGCAAATATTAACCATTTCCGGTCCGCCCGCCGTCATATGGCGGTACTGTGCCGGTGAATACCGTTATGGTAGCAGATAGCCACTATAACCCCGGTATTTTTTAAAAACAGCGGGCGGCCCGCTTACAGATAAAAGTGGTCTCTGCGGCGGATTTGCCGCAAGATCACTTTTATCAGGGGCGGGAGAGGTGCCCCCTCCGGCACTTTTCCGTCGCCTCCGCCACTTACCGGACCCGCCGGTAGCAGCGGAGACGATCGAGTCCTGTTCCGTCACTGTCTGTGAGCCAAGTGAACGGAAGATGCCGCCCACTCGGCTCAATAGCATTGAAGGGCGGAAGAATAGCTTTTAAAGGAGAAATTTTTTTTTTTGTTTTAACCACTTGACAACTGGGCACTTAAACCCCCTTCCTAACCAGACCAATTTTCAGCTTTCAGTGCTCTCACATTTTGAATGACAATTACTCAGTCATACTACACTCACTGCCTTGTCCTGAGCTAGCAGAGGCGACGATGGCCGCCCAGGCCATTCACCGCCTCCGCTGCCTTTTCACGGCCTCCCCCGTGGAGAGGGCGGGGACTATTTTCACTAGAACGCCGTTTAGGCGGCGTCTCTGGTGAAAATAGACATTCGCCCGGCGGGCGACAAAAATTTTTTATGGCCCCAATATCACCGATAGACGATGGTATTGCCATAAGTGGCCGTGTCATGGCGGTATACTGCCGCCCGCCTGGCCTTTACCAATTATAAACGACAGAAGGACAAAGAGAAGGGCCGGTTAGTCCTTCGCCTAGGGCTCTGGGCTAACCG
>BLSH010104793.1:420316-440238 GCA_018402905.1 Glandirana rugosa | reverse complement strand
TGTATGGGTGACAGATGGGTGGGCATGTATGTATGTATGTATGTGTGACAGATGGGTGGGCATGTATGTATGTGTGACAGATGGGTGGGCATGTATGACTGTGTATGGGTGATCAGGGGGTCCCTGCCTGTCACATAGCGGTGCTGTGGGCACTTCAGATCCTGCCCACAGCACCGCTGCATCTCCTCTCTCCCCCCTCTCCCCCCTCCCCTGTCACACTGCACCGATCGGTGCGGAGAGGGGGGAGACAAGCCGGCACTTCCGCCGGCTTGTTTACATGTGATGCTCCGTCATTTGACGGAGCGATCACATGGTAAACGGCCGCTCCAAGTGGCCATTTACCGGGATCCGTGATGCGCCGGGTCTCATAGACCCGGCGGTCACGGATGCTCCCAGGTGCGCGCCCCAGGGGGCGCGCGGGAGCGCGATTGTGGGAGGACGTTATATAACGTCCTCCCACAACAATGGGTGCCACTTGCCGACGTGTAACTACGTTACACGGTCGGCAAGTGGTTAAATGACATTTCATTTTTTTTTTTTTTTTTATTGCATTCAAGTGTAAATATGAGATCTGACGTCTTTTTGACCCCAGATCTCATATTTAAGGAGGTCCTGGCATGTTTTTTTCCTATTACAAGAAATGTTTACATTTCTTTTGATAGAGATAAAAGTGATCAAATTTTTTTTAAAAAAAGACAGTATAAAAATAAAGTATAATAATAATAAAAATAAATAAAGCGCTCCATCCCGCCGATCTCGCACACAGAAGCGAACGCATACATAAGTTGCGCCCACATATGAAAACGGTGTTCAAACCACACATGTGAGGTATCGCCGCGATCGTTGGAGCGAAAGCAATCATTGGAGCACTAGATCTCCTCTGTAATGCAAAACTGGTAACCTGTAGAAATGTTTAGACATCGCTGATGTAGATTTTTGAGTGCCAAAGTTTGTTGCCATTCCACAAGCGGGCGCAACTTTGAAGCATGACATGTTTGCTATCAGTTTACTCTTTCACAATATGGAAAAAAATCATGCTAACTTTACTGTTATATTTTTTAACTCAAAAAAGTGAATTTTTTTTTTTTTAAACAGGCGCTTGTAAGACCGCTGCGCAAATACCATGTGATATAAAGTATTGCAATGACCACCTTTTTATTCTCTAGGGCGTTAGAAAAATATATATATAATGTTTGGGGGTTTTACGTAATTTTCTAGTAAAAAAAATGATTTTAACTTGTAAACACCGAATCTCAAAAAGAGGCTCAGTCCTTAAGTGGTTAATTCGCTAATGTCACACAACTGGGTGGGCTCCGGGCTCTGCGCCTGAGCCCACCCCTTTTGACGCCAATTAGAGCCACCGTCTCTAATTGTGGTTCGGGAAAAAAAACCCATTGGAATCCATGCGTCTGGCGCCCTACATGGAGATTAGGGGGGCCCTGCATGAGCGGCCGGCACTGTGTGCTGGGGTTCATATACAATAGAGTTGCCTGTTGACCTATTCATATAGCAACAGCCTACTCAACCAGAGCCCGAACTAATGATCTAGCACTTCTCTATCCCACCATATTCTGATTTATTTTGTTGTGTAGTTTGTCTATCTCCAGCCATCTGTCCAAAATATTTAACTTCTTTATCCCCTTAGCTTCCTACTGGTAAGACTTATGATGACCATGAAGACGCTCCTTTAGAAGGAAGAAAATCCTCAAGCACTCTATCTCAGGACGGGACTGCACACCAACCGTACAGGACAAAGTGTGGTCCAAAATATATTCGTTTTGAAGTTTTAATTTAGTTTTGCTTTTTATCATGACCAATTCATCACAAAAATGGAAACACTAAAATGGCATTTATTTTTATGTGTTATTGAAGCAGCTATCTAATTTACATTACTTTAATGTCCCTCTACTTCTGACAGGTTTGACGTGGTACGCCAGAGCGATGGAACCTTGTTGATTTTGTTAACTCCTGACTGTATCCATTACATCCAGTAATTAACATTTATAGTTTTCTTGTTAAAAAAAAAAGGCTGTATCTAGGCAGTCGTTGGAGAACTGGAGAGCAGTGTAGATGTACTTGCCCAACCACAAGAAAACTGAACTATTTTTCCATAGTCTATATGGGCAGGTCTGAATATAGATAACGAATTCTACTTAGTTGATTGACTCTCCTGCATAGGAGATCCAAAGTTGCACTTTAATTTAACGAAGTATACCTCATGGCACCTAAGCAGTCCATGAATTTGACATTCCAGTACATCCTTTAAGACTGCATTTGGCAGAGCTACAAGATGTTAGATTTTTTTAAAAGGTACCCACTTCTAAATGTACTCACTAGGTTATCTTCACCATAACTAAGAGTTGCTACCTGTGTCTTTGCTGCTTTTGGGACTGCAACTGTGTTTTGTAAAATGTGCCCTCAATTATGGTGCGCCTAAGTAATGCGTTCATATGAATGCATGCTGCTAAAGGAAACAAGTTTCACAAAATATGCAATTTGCTTTTAATAAAATCAGCCCAGATGCAACATAATTGTGGCACGCAAATGTAGTGTATGTACCTACACTAAAGCATGGTGGACAAATTCTGAGAATTCAGGAGTCAGTCCAGTCTATTCACTGGCAGATACTATTAAGTAGCCAGGAACATAAGAATCCTTGACTCCAAGTTGGGCTGAAGCAATGTTTTCACATACTGGGCAATCTGGCTCCTGTAATTTCAGTTTAGTTCATCAGTTTATTAGATGTGTATCTACAAGCCCAAAAAAAATCTGTAATATAAGAATGTTTTCTGGATAATTTAACAGAATCCTTATCTCAGCATGTTCATCTCTGATTGTTCAATGTGTACTTCAACTATGTCACCTCTAATTCATGGCAACCCAATCTCCCTTACAGCGAGCACGCAGATTACATTGACTGCCAACTTGCAATCTGTAATTTGGTACTGCAATGCTCCTTAAGATGGTTGTCATGTCTGAATAAAAGTAAGCAATCAAAATGTTAAATATATGTATATATTTGTATATATTTCCACTGAAACGGAATTGCACCTTGTTCTGAATTTCATTCCTGATAGCAGCTGACAATGTTTACCAGGGTGAAGTTCTTCACTCTTTTCCAGTTTACTTTTAAAAAAGGACAGTAGAGATGACAAATCACAGCTTGATTGCTGCCAAATCTGAAGCAAGGTGTAGGTCCTAAACTGAAAAATGCACTGCTACTGAATAATGTTAAAGTAGAGCAAATATACTAACCAACGTTTTTTTGTTGGCTTTTTTAAATGTTGTCTTGTGTTTTCTTTTTTGTCATTTCCTACTGAAATACAACCAGGTATAACAGAAATTTTACAAGGTTCAAATATTTAGACCCTATTCACACTTTGGTCATCAAGGTTGCATGACAAGTCGTTCCCCATGTTTTCCAGTGATAACCATTCATATCTGTGCAACTTAGTCGTAGCGACTTCGGAGGGGGCGTGGCTTGATGCTGATGTGAGCAGACGGCTGTGATTCATCTGCTCTCCTCTATCCTACAGATGTCTCATACTACCTGGTTTATCCCCTGTGGAACCCGGTCTCTGGTTAACCTGCTCGCGGCGGGCGGGTGCGTGGAGTAGCCACATCAAACCCGGAGCCATGAGGACGGAGGAGGCTGAGCTGGAGTGGAGCCAGGGATTGTCTCCGCACTGTCCCGTCACATGCTGCCTGTGCTTAGAGCATCAGGAACCCTCAGATTGGTCCGGAGGAGGAGGCAGGGATGCGAGGGAGTGAGTCAGCTGGAGTGAGTCAGCTGGAGGGACTCAGCGCTTTCTCGTTGCTTGGAGCGTGGGGAGATCCGGTGTCTCCCTGTGTCAGCCGGGGAGCGGTGTTCTCCCTGTAGCTGGTAAGACACTATCTTGGGGACCAGGGCAGGCTGAGTGCCTGTGGCCAGTACTGGCCCCCTTCCAGACTGACAACTCGTTCCTGAGGGTCTCTTGATTCCCCCCCCCCCCCCATATGCATTTCCTTGGCTGGCCATTTTAAAACCACAAAGGGGGGACGGGTTTGGCAGACCTCAGGCAGGTACAAGGACAATCAAATTAAAGGAGATCCCCCTCCAGCATATACTCTGCAGCGGGAGTTCATAACCTAGTTAATCACCTGCGCATATAGCGCTTATGTACTCAGTCATCTACATAGCTATATAGCTCTGGCACACACTCTCCACGGGACATTTCTTACAGCAACAACTCAAGAAAAGATCTGCGCACATTCCATTTACCTCTTGGACCTGGTAAACCCATCACACTCTCCTACCCTGCTCCGAGACTCGGATACGTAACAACAACTTTTCTCTCTTTTAACTTCTCTTTTGAACAGTGTACAATAAAGTGTGTTGGAGATAAAGTTTGTATTAAAAGTACTGCTGGAGACACGGTTTAGAACCATGACAAAGAAAAAGGGAGACACATCTATGGTACAGGAGTTCTTGGGTGCACGTTCACAAAAGACGACAAAAGAAAATGGAAAAGAAATAGCTAAATAACAAATTTAGAGCATTATGCACACAACCCAACCCAGTGCACAGGAAAAACACAAGCCAAAACCTCAATCACCATCACCAACCACTAAGGTGACAAATACTCAGAATAAATCTACCAAAATTACCTCAGCACCCTCAACTCCAGTAGCTGCAGGCCACAGGCCTTTCAGCCTTGGATATGTCAATGAGGGAGGAACCATCCTTGAGGTTTTGGTGGCAGTAAATGGGTGTAAATCCGCTTTAACAGATATGATGGATCAATTAAAAGGTATCAAGGAGGAAATGTCCCTCGTAAGACATGACTTGCAAAAAGTACGGGATCGAACCACAGAACTGGAGGAAAGGGTCAGTGGAATAGAACATGTGGTGACACCCTTAAAAAAGGAAATTACCTTACTAAGAAAAGCAGCAGACAGACACAATATGCGACTCGAGGACTTGGAAAACCGCTCAAGAAGGAACAACGTGCGTTTGGTTGGGCTACCGGAAAAAAGTGAAGGAAGGAATATGAGGGGCTTTCTGGAAAAGTAGCTTAAGGAAATTTTTGGTCAGCACTCTTTTCCTCCCTTTTTTACAATTGAATGGGCCCATCAGGTCTCACCAAGGATACCTTCCCCTGGTGAAATGCCGAGATCATTGATTTATGAAATTCCTCTCCTTTAAGGACAGAGAGATAGTACTGAGGAAAGCGAGAGAAATGAAAAATGTAATGTACAACGGGGTTAAGATTTTATTTTTCCCAGACTCTTCAGCTGAAGTCCAGAGGAGAAGAGTCAGCTTTGCAGATGTCAAGGCGCAGCTGCGTCAGTTAAATGTTCAGTATGCTATGCTTTTTCCAGCACGCTTGAGAGTTGCAATGAACGGGGCTGCCCATTTCTTTGATACTTCTGACGCAGCTGCAACTTGGCTGGAAAAGAATGAACAGTCGCTACATCAACAATCAGAACATTAGTAGAGTTTTGTTATAAGTGACCAGATGAGGCTAACTTAGGGTTGGAAAATCAGCGGTTGTAGGATTATAGGGGTTTTTTTTGTTTTTTTTTTCACTCATTTATTTTTTCTTTACGTATAGGAGCTTCAGTTTAGAATCACATTTTTGAAAGTGTGTATTGTTAAAAGGTTAGGTCAATAAGCAATAACACATGGAATTTGTCTTAAGAATAAATTTAGACATCTACACTAAGGGAACACGGGGCCACAACCAATGCCCCCTGATAGAATCGCACGGGTGGGGGGGGGTTTGGGAGGGAGGGGGTGGGCAGAGAAGGGTGGAACAGGAAGAGCGGGGATGGAATCATGTTCTTAGAGGAATTAGGAAGTTATTAGGCCTTAATGCAGAGCATGCACGAGATATTGCAGATGTGCTAGGGTTTTTTTGGAATGTAAACAAGAAAGGGAATTGGCAAAGGTAGTTCTTCAGACACGGGCACCGAGGGGAAATGTAAAGGAAAATTTCGGTAGGTGGATTATTATATTATCTTTAAAGATGAACATATATCTGTTTAGTTGTCTGAGTTTAGCAACTGGCCTGTAAATATTGACTCTCTTACAAAATGGTTAAGACAGCGATAATAGGCTTATGGAATGTGAGGGGTCTGGGAGATCCAGTTAAGAAAACAGCCTTATTTAAAACAGCCTCTACTCTAGGGATCACGGTGCTATGCTTGCAGGAAACGCACTTAAGTACAGGGGCTTCTCCTGTCAGTATCACTCTGTGTATACCTCATACTCAAGGGGCAGCAGCATACTAATATACTCTTCAGTCTTGTTTGAGTGTAGACAGGTAAAGATAAATGAGGAGGGTAGATATATATTCACTGTAAATTGGCAGATACACCCTTAATACTTGTAAATGTGTACATCCCTCCCCCTTTTAAATTAGCTGTTCTAACACCAATAATGGAATTTATGACCGATAAACCAGGGGTCCTTGTTTTGATAGTGGGGGACTTTAATATGGTGATGAACAAACTGATAGGTTCCCTTCGGGGAAAAGTCAGGGTCAGACCTGGTATACACAATTATATTGGACACTTAGAGAAGTCGGCTTGAGTGATATCTGGAGGGAACGTTACCCTGACGGGCAGTCCTTTTCATGCTTCTCAAGCGTACACTTCACTTTCCCGGATCGACATGGCAGTGGGTAAAGACTCCCTTCTACCACTAGTCGCAGACATTAGGTATGAAGCAAGGGGGTTGTCTGACCATTCCCCTATAGTCCACACACTCAGGGTGGATGAGCGGCAAGCAGGCAGAGAATGGAGAGTTAATCCTCTCTGGCTAAGGTTAATTACCCCCAAAGATTATATGTTTGGTAAGATACAGAATTTTCTGGAATATAATAGAGATTCGACCAAGCCAGGGATAATATGGGACACCGTCAAGGCGTTCCTAAGAGGTATTATAATCCAACAGATCTCTAGGAGGAAGAAACATACCAAAGACTGGGGGCTAGAAGTGATGACCAGGGTGACGGACATTGAAAAAACATATGTGGAGGACCCCTCGTCGTACAATCTAGCTAAATGGACTGAAGTCCAGCAGCTATATCGCACCTTGTCCCTAAAGAAAGCGGAGAATAGAAGGCTGTTATTGAACCTGCAGATCCCGCCGCAGGATGATGGCCCCAGGGCTGTGCTTTCACTGGATGCTGTCAAGGCATTTGACAGCATCGAGTGGCAGTACTTATGGGAGGCCCTGGCGGCATTTAATATCGGACCAGTGTTCATAAGGTGGGTGAAGTTGTATACAAGCCCTGGCGCAAAAGTGAAACTTAATGGCGATATCTCAGAAATACTTTCCACTGACCCGAGGGACAAGACAGGGATATGCCCCTTGTCTCCCTTGCTCTTCACCATGGCAGTGGAACCACTGGCTATCGCTATCAGAGATGGGAGAGATAAGGGGCTTCAGAAGTGGAATAGTTGAGGAAAAGATCTCCCTATATGCAGATGACATTCTTCTCTTTTTAGGAGATTTGGATCATTTTCAGGACTTTCAGGCAACTGGGGGAAATCTATTCTTCTCCCGGTTAACGGGGAGGAGCTGGAAGTTCCAGAGAACGCCAGACATCTACAAGTTGTGGATAGTTTTAAATACTTAGGTAAAAATATATTGGTTAACCCTAAACATTATATACAAAAGAACTTGATGCCGTTGATACATTTAAAACGAAGTGCGGGATATGGAAGCCTTGTCGGTACCCTTAGGTTGCCCTTGTCGGTAATGGATCGCTCCAACTTAATTAAAATGATATGGCTCCCCCAACTATTATATATACTACATAACTCCCCTATATGAATCCCAGGAAGATGGTTCAGGAAACTGGAAAGCCTTTTCAGGAGAAATTTAGTTTGGAGAAATGGGAAACCTAGAATTCGTTTGAGGCTCTTGCAGCTGCCGAGTGATAAGGGTGTTCTGGCAATCCCACATCCATGGAGTTATTTTTTGGCAGCTCAGCTTCAGCAGATGGGAGAGGGGGAAGTTAGGGGTTCAGTCACTAGTCATCATTTGCACTTACTCATGGCCTGTGCTCCACATGTATCTCTGGTAGAGGCCCTGGAGGCAGAATCTCTGGGAGGGAAAACTCAATGCCCCACACGAAAATTGAATAAAACTTGGCACATAGTGATGTCACTATTGTACTTTGGGGGAGTTAGCGCGGCCACTCCCCTGTGGGACAACCCGAAGCTCCCCGAGCTGGAAGGGTTGGAGAACTGCCTTAATTGGAGACAGAGAGGAGTGGTCAGGCTGGCACAGCTATACACAGCTGGAGCCCTAAAGTCTTTCCAGGAATTGAGGGAGGAATTTGGATTCTCAAACAGAAATTTTTATCAATACCTGCAATTAAGACATGCCATAACGGCACAGTTCAAGAAGGAAAATATAGAATGGTGTAGTATGCCCTTATTAATAAAATTGGTAAACACCACGCCCTCAAAAGGTCACATTTCAGAGCTGTATCAGACCATATTGTTTCAAGTCCTAGAAAAAGATTCACGGTTACAGAGTAGAATGAAGTGGGAAAAGGATGTAGGAGAACTGACGGAAGCACAATGGAATAAGATTGTAACATCAACGGACCAACTATCCCTCTCACTCTCCCAAAGACTTACACAGCTATATATTGTCCATCTGGCATTTTATACCACAAAGAGGTTGTATCTGTTTGGGAGAAAACGGGATGCATCTTGTTCGAGGTGTGGTAGGGCAACGGGAGACTTGATCCACATGCTTTGGAGATGCCCCAAGCTACATAGATACTGGGAAGTGGTGTTATATAAAATAAATCAAGTTTTTGGATTAAAGCTTAGCTTGGACCCAGTGCTATGTATATTGGGGTACGTAGACCAGAAACTGGGACAAAAGTGTATTGGATTGGCAGTCATGAGGTGCTTATACAAGGCCAGAAAAGCGATCACCTGGAAATGGCTTGATACTAGGCCCCCATCATTAATGGAATGGCAGAGAAGAGTTAATAACACAATATTAAGGGAAAAATGGCATACCTACGTAGGGGGGATAGTAATATATTTGAAAGGATTGGGGAGAAATGGATAACGGCTCTGGGACTTATGCACGCTGAGGTGCTTATTTGAAGAGAGTTACCCCCTCTCTCTTCCTCTCCGTGGTGATTTTCTGAGTTTGCTTTCCTTCTCCCTTTTTTTTTTCTCTTTCTCTTCTTTTTCCTTCTCCTTTTAGAGTTATCCTGACCCTATATCTGATGGGGGGGTTGGGGGGGTTGTATTTATGTGTATTGTAACTTATACTAGTTTACTCATTTTTTTTTAAAAAAAAAAGGTTGTAGCGACTTCAAAGTAGTTCATGCACTACTTCAGACTTTCATGCAACTTGAGGACCATAGACTTCAATGTTAACCCTCAAAGGTTGCATGAAAGTCATACCTGAATGTTATACAGTGCAAAAGTGAGTCCAACTTTGCAGAGGGACAACTTGCATCCATGTCGCACCCATCCAAAGTTACACTCCAAAAATCACACAAGTTTGGATTTGTACAAGTGTGAATGGAGCCTAAATCTTAATGTAAAATTGTGCAAGCTTACTGATGAAAAATTAAGAAAGTGTAATGCAAACCATTTCTGCACAGACTGACAATGAACTTAAAATGTAACTAAACCCTTCTATCCTTTTCAGCCAAGAAAGCTGACATCTTAGCTTCTGCTTGATCTGCAATTGCCATGCTGCTGCACATGTGATCAGTTATGACTCCAGCCATTTGATGGTTTGACAGTTTGCTTGAGAGCACCAGCAATGAAACTGTTACAGCCCAGCTTTCTGGGAATGAGGCTGTTTATTGAAACTGTTAGATTAGACTTTGCTAATCTTGGCTGGTTCAGCAGGGACCGACTGAGATTCTAACCATATATGGGCAGGCTGATTGTTCCCAAGTTGATTGATTAACTTGGGTAGAACCAGCCTTCCAAATTTTTCACACCGCTTGAAATGATCGCTGTGTGTTCTCCTGTCCAGGACGGCTTACCTCGGCCCCCTGGGAGAACACAATAGAACGCAACACTGTTGATTGGGTAATCAAGCTCCATCTGTGGCCAGCTGTAGGTTCAGACATGCTACAGAAAGTTTTATGCATAAACCTTACAGATTTACATGTAGAGATGAGAAGACTGCAGATAAACAGGTACAGTGCACCCCAGCCTCCTGGCTAGGCAGTTAAAAAAAAAATAGCATATACTAATGAAGTCGTCCTGCTCGCCTATCTACATATTCCTCATTAGCACATTTGTATGCATTATACGTTCGCTCCCAGTAGATTGTTAGATTTTTACTTCTGGAGTATGTGAATTTGGAATTTGGGAATTCCTTAACCACTTGACCTCCGGAAAATGTACCCCCCTTTATGACCAGGCCACGTTTTACAATATGGCACTGCGTTACTTTGACAATTGTGTGGTCATGCAACACTGCACCCAAATAATATTTTTTTCCCACAAATAGAGCTTTCTTATGGTGATATTTGATCGCAACTGAGTTTTATATTTTTTGCGCTAATAAACAAAAAAGACCGCCAATTTTGAAAAAAAAAAAAAAACCAAACAAAATTTTTTTTACTTTCTGCTATAAAACATATACAATAAAAATGTAAACAATCTAATTTCTTTATAAAGTTTGGCCAATATGTAATCTGCTACATGTTTTTGATAAAAAAAAATCTGAATAAGTGTATATTGATTGGTTTACGCAAACTTAATAGTGTCTACAAACTATGGGATACATACTGGAATTTTTTGTTTTTTATTCTAGTAATGGCGATATTGCAGTGGACAATCAAACACTGACACTTTTGACACTTTGTGGGAACCAGTGATACTAATACAGTGATCGGTGCTAAAAAATATGCACTGTCACTGCACTAATGACACTGACTGTGAAGGGGTTAACATCTCGGGCGATCAAAGGTTTGTGTGCCTAGCCAGTGTTTGTGTTTACTATGTGTACTGTTTTAACTAGGGGAAGAGATGGATTTTATTTCCTGCTTTGCAGGAACACAAAATCCATCCCTTCCCGGTGTCAGAACAGAACTCCGTTCTGAGTCTATACGCAACTAATAGCGGGTGCCAGCGGGCATGGAATTCCCAGCATGCTGGTTCTGCATTCGCCCTCTGCAGGCAAAAGTGCAGGGTCACATATATATATATAATATATATATATTCGGGCACACAGCTGCTGCCCTGTAGCAGTAAGATTGCCATAGGGCAGTCAGCAAGTGGTTAAATAATGCATTACAATTTAACCAAACCCAATCGATTTTAGTCAACTAAAATATACTGCAGTCTTTAGTCGACTAAAATAACACTTAAACACTTCAGATGACTAAAATACGACTAAAACTAAAATGGCATTTTAATCAAAAGACTGACTAAAACTAAATCGAAAATTTGACCTCAAAATTAACACTGATTTAAAGTTCCCTTTAATGGCTCACATCATTTGTTACCTGTATTGTATTTATTTTTCTTCCAGATTTATCAGCTTGTTGCTTGCAGTCAATGTTTGTACTTTGGTCATTGTCTTGATGGTTCTCCATAGTTTTTGAATTTTTGGACTGTTCATCAATTTGTTCCAAACACCTTTTGTAAGAAATCAGCAAGTCACTGGTTCCACTGTTGTGTTTGCTGTTCACGGGGATGGAAGTGCTGTACAACTGATGTGATCTTTCTCTTTCACTATCTTCAATCAAAATTTCCTCCTCATTTTTTTCTCTGGAGTTGAGATTATTCAAGGTGACTTTGCCTAGTGAGAGCTGAAGACCTTCTGATGGTTGCATTGTAGCGCTGATTTTCTGAGGTGGTAGTCCAAAATCTCCTGCTTCAAATATTTGTCCTCTTTGTTCCTCATCTTTTCCACTGCTTTTGGCTTGAAGCACAACAGTTTTTATTCCATTTCTCTCTTCGGGTGTAACAAGACCAACATGTTCCTTTTTCAAAATTTCAGTATGGTTAACTTGTCCCACTTCTTGGAACATTTTAATGAAGGTGGTTTTGGCTGCTTGATTACCAGTGAGTGAGTTCTCTATTGTGGCTTCTTTAATGATGGATAAATCTGAAAAATCTTGATGTGGGAGGTCAGGTATGTTTTGTAGCTTATCTGTAATACCGTCATTAACATTTCTCTCTTCTTTAATGGTTTTGATTTCCCAATCTGTGCCAGATATAATGACCAAATTGTCCTTATTTTTGTCAGAAATATCTTCTACAACCACCGATTTTGACAACAAGGTCTTACGTCGACTGCTTGTTGCAGAGGATTTTTTTCTGTTCCCAGGTTTTGTGCTTTTGGAAGATCTTGCACTGCTCTCTCGTGAAGACCCTGATCGGATACCTTTAGAGGAACAGCTCCTAGTAGATGAGGCAGAGCTGGCTTCCTTACGGCCTTTTCTATCTTCTTTAGAACTTTTGACATAAACTGGACTCTCAAACATTTGAAAAATACCTGGGCCATTGTTTTGTGATTTTATCTCAACAAACATGTCACTGTAATGTATGTCCTGGAATTCATGTACAGACTTTGCTCGGATAGGCATGGCTGGATTTACAGGAGA
The DNA here is from genome assembly GCA_018402905.1 of Glandirana rugosa. Classification (NCBI taxonomy): domain Eukaryota; kingdom Metazoa; phylum Chordata; class Amphibia; order Anura; family Ranidae; genus Glandirana; species Glandirana rugosa. The sequence continues at coordinate 427,639 of BLSH010104793.1, read as the reverse complement.
CTTTGGCCTTTTCTTTGTATAAAGGGATAACTGGGTTTGTGAACGTTGGCTGCTTCGCTCTGCACTGCCCGGCTTGGGCCTGCCTTTTTTTGACATTCTTGATGGCGAAGGCCCAGAAGAGTATGCCAAAGCCGGCAAGGGCGCACATTTGACACAATTTCTGTTGCTGTTGGAGAGAGGCCTTGAAAGTTTTAGGTTAGTTGCTGAGTTGTTTCTTATATTTTTAGTTTTCTTACTTTTGTCCTTTTCTTTTTGGGCATTTATGTTAAAACTTCTACTGACATGAGTGAGAATGCTCAAGTTTGGCTTCCCTTTAACAAGAGACTGTTTGACTGGCGGATAGTGAACTTCTGTTTCAGCCTCCTGATCAGAGAAGGTGATTTGTACGAAAGGCACATTGCTTGCCCTGGGTGTCCTTGGTGAATTATTTTTGATGGACTCTATGATTTTGCTGACATATGGTAGCCTTTTGTCATTTATTGGCATTTTGATGTTATCTTGTGAGTTTTCGTTACTCCTACTGCTGTGTAACAAGTCTGTCTTGTCTTTCAGCAGGTCTTGGTCACAATTTGTGACTAATTCATTGTCTTTGCTGTCATTGTGTGCGTCTCTCACAGTTTTATGGTTCTTCTGTACTGCTAATGGTTCACTTTCAAATGAAGAATGCGTCTTTTCTCTCCAACTCCTCCTTGGTGTCTTGTCATTCGTGTGCAATTCAGGTAATTTGCAGCAAGTTTGAGGTAGACTAGTGTTGTCATGGCTCATTGAGTTGCCTTTGTCCTCTCTTCTTCCAGAAGCAATTCTTATGCTTGAGTGAGCACTTCTTGATAGATCACCTGCGTGGTTTGCACTTTCAGAATTGGTAACACTGACCAAGCTAATCTGAACTTGATCTTTAGATAAGACCATATCTAGTCCGTCCACTGACTGAACACTCCCATGTTCACATGTTAATCTGTTGTCTCTGGATTTATCAAACATCTCTGAGTTAAGAATGCTTATTGATCTCTCTCTTAGGCTGTTTCTTGAATTGGACTTTGGCAGAGGCCTTAGTCTGTAGGATTTAGGGGATAGAGGGGAATAATATATTGGAGGAAAAGTCTGAAATGAGAAAACAAAAAGCTTATACTGTTGCAACTTATCATTCAAGGCTCAACATGATACCTGCCTCAGTATGAGTGGGTTGACATTTGCCTATGCTCTGTAGTGCCAGGACTCACCATGGCTTCATAGGACTTTCCTGATGGACTGAAGCAGACCACCTGCCGGTGACCTCTTTCTATAGGATTGTGTGTCTCTGAATGCATTTGGCACTGGTCCTTGTCCCCTAGTCACAAATGTTCTGATCCCTGCCCAAGGTTGATACTGGTTTCTAATCAATGGTGGTAGACATGTATGGCTAAACAAATCCTATTTAAATGCCTGAAACCTAAATGGTCAATATACATACATTTTGGCAATTAATACATAAAATGGACTTTGTAAAAGTTTTTTTTACCGTTTGTGAAAGAAAATATGTATCAGAAGATCATTGAAAAGGAAAAAGAATCATCACAAATTGGCTTATAGAAGAATCTAAATATAATACTTCTCCAAGCTTAACTAGGAAAGATGATTCATATCTTCCCCATTTTAACTTTACATAAGCCAGCCATACATGGATTGAAATCTCAGCCAGGCCCTGCTGAACTGGCCAAGATTTGATCCATGTATGGGCAGGCTGATTGTACCCAAGTCGACAGTCTGTTGGTACAACTAGCCTGGCACATTTTTTACATTTGATTACTGCCAGTGGATATAGCTGCTAGCAGTAATCACTGTTCCGCTGGTCCGGAAGGCTTCCCACCTATACAATAGTAAGACTTGACTATTTTTTTATTATTTTTTTGGGAACGTGAAACTAGGTAACTGCATAGCAACTTCTGTGTCTGTTTTTATTTCACAGTGGTGGCATCTGTGGAATGTCAAAACTCATTTACAGTTATATATTAGGTGTGCTTATGATATGTAGGCATTTCATATAATCTCACCTTACTGTTTCCTGGTGAGTCACTCGAACTTAATCCTTAAAAACACAAAATAAAAGTTAATTCTCTCTTCCTCCTAATATATACCATATGCATTGTTCAGAAAAAATGCAAAAGTCCGTGTTCCCGTAGATCAGGGGTCACCAAACTGGAGCCAGAGGGCCAGATGTGGCCCTTTGCTAGCCTTTACCCAGTCTTTGGGGATCTAGTCCTCCCAATGTTACGAGGCACTATTCCTCCCACTGACAATGGGACACTGCTTTTTCCATTAATAGCAATGATGGGGCACCATTCCTCCCACTGATAGCAATGATGGGGCACCATTCCTCCCACTGATACCAATGATGGGGCACCATTCATCCCACTAATGGGGCACCATTCCTCCCACTGATGGGACACTATTCCTCCCACTGATAACAATGATGGGGCACTATTACTCCCACTGATACCAATGATGGGGCACTATTACTCCCACTGATACCAATGATGGGGCACTATTCCTCCCACTGATACCAATGATGGGGCACTATTACTCCCACTGATACCAATGATGGGGCATACTCCACCTCCTACTGACCACGAACTCTGAATCCAGGTTTATTTTCACTGATGCTGGGCCTAGGACTTTTTCTACCCCTGCCGGCAAAAATCCGCCCCGCCTAAAGCCTGAAGGACAGTAAATTGGCCCTTTGAAAAGTTTGGAGACACCTGCCATAGATCAAAGGGTAGAGATCCCAGTGATCAAATAAAAATTACATTTGTTGTTGCTTTTTTTTTTTTTTTTGCAGAGTAAATTGTTATGGACTTGTATGACACCATCATTTACTGCAGTTCTGCACCAATTATGGATAGCAGGAAAGGATAATGCCAATACGTAAACTTTTGAACAGCAAGTACATACAGCTACATAGCAGAATACTCACAAGACATAAGAGTGAGTCCCAGTGCAAGAAACAACAGAATGGGCGAACTAGACAGTGGAGGTGGACGTTTGATCAGTAACCAATATATAAACTGACAGTGGGTTTGATTTACTAAAGGCATATAGACTGGGCACTCTGCAAGTGTAGTTGCTCCAAGTCTAAGTAATTGAGGTAAAGCTGCACTTTCAAAAAATACCCACATGCAAGGAAATAAAAAAAAAAAGCACTATTGCTTGCACATGAATTGATGATGGAATTCAGCTGAGTCTTCCTTCATTTACTGAGCTCTGGAGCAACTGCACTTGCAAAGTGCACAGTCTGCCTTTAGTAAATTGACCCCTATGTGTGCCTTGTTGTATAGTAAAGGAGGAAGTGGCACCCGATTAGCAAGGTGTATATTAGGTGACTGTATGTGCCTTGTCAGGCAGTGGTAGGTAAAGCAGCACTTTCTTAGTAAGGGGTATATCCAGGTATTGTTACATTGGTCCAGCTTACCCATGCCTGGTTGATCCATGTGGGTTTGCCCATTCCTTGTAATCTGATAATTCATACAGAGTGCATCACTGTTAAATCCCTTTTTATTTTTCACTAAACATAGCCTGTTCTATTAGACTATATTCTTTTAATGTCTTTCTCCCTGTCTGGGGCTTAGTCATATAAGTGAAAGCGCTAGTAAACAAGGTAACATTTATATATGTTGAAAAGGTATACAACACAAAATCTACATGAATGGCGCCTGACTCATGGATTACAACATGTGTTTTTTTTTTGTTTTTTTTTGAAGCACGTCATTAGAGCCTGAGTCCCTAAGCCCACCCAGTTGTGTGACAATAGTGAATTAATATTCACTATTGTCTTCCTGATTTTACTCCCGGCCAATCAGGAAGCGGGTCCTGAGACCGGATTGGCCAGGGAGTCTTAGGACTCCTGGCCAATCCGGTCTCAGGACTCACTTCTGGTTCGGCTGGGAGGAGAAGCCCTGGCTCTTCCCTCAGCAAGCTCAGTGAGGGGAGTAATTTTGATTACCAGCCGCCACTGCTACCACACTACTCCAACAATCAATGGTTCTTACAAATAACCTGAACGTTTGGGGGGAGGAGGAATTGCTTTGTAGTTAAAATAAAATTTCCGGCTTTACCTAACTAGTCTTTACAATGTTCCTTTCCCCCTTCTAACACCTATTTGAATAATATGAGTAAGAAAGTTCTATATACTTGCCTGTTTTCAGCAAGCTTCGGTCTGGTCACGTGATCTCCCATGTCAGCCAGTACTGGCTGCAGGAAAATGGAGAGAGTGTTCTGACAATGACTGGTTATGCTTAGGAGTGGTGACGTAACCCAAAGGCTTACTATGGTTCATCCATTGTCAACACAACCCTTCTCTCCCTTGCAGTGGCAACTGGCTGAAACATGACTGGAGTGGGCTGAAAATAGGCAAGTATACAGATCTTTCTTACACAGGGTAGTAATTAAATAGGTGTTAGGAAGGGAGCTTTTTTAAAACTTATGTAAAGCCTGGAATTCTACTTCATGCACACTGCTGTTAAACTCACGTTTTTGTGAGTTTAGGCATTTTTTTTTGTTTTTGTTTTTTTTTACTCCCCTAATGTTATCCATGCACACATGGATGGTTTTAGCAGTTAAGTAGTAGGGGAGTTTGGGGGATATTTTCCAAACACCCTAAAATTGTGTTCAAGAGAGGGAACTTTGACCACAAAAAAATGCTGTTAAATGCGTCTAAACGGTAGGCATTTATTTCAGTGGCTAGAATGAATTAAACTTCTGGCCAATGAAATCAAACACCCAAACTCTAAACACTGCTGAACTCACTTAAATTAAATGATTCAGCTTTGGTGAGTTTATAACGCTGATTTTCTCCTGCCAGCATAAACAGCATTTACAAGAAACCAGTGAGCATGAGGCCAAACATCAGATGGGAGAAATGCATCAGAGTGTAGTGTCTGATGGGACATGTGTCCAATGAACAATAAAGTTTGATGATTTAGGAAAAAAAAAAAAGGATGAAGCAGTGATGCGGGCTGTATTGTACCTTGTAAATTTTGAACAAATAAAATCCTTACTTTATGAGATGAATGGTTGAAAAACAATTTCATAATGTTGCATTCGGTCACTGACACACTTGGTTTCACACACAGTCAACCGCTACAATAGTTTTAACTTCTGTAGTATAGATTTTTTTTTTTTCAAAATGTAACTGGCTTTTGGTGCAGTTACACTTGTTCTGTAAGACATCATACTGCCAGCCCCCTCCTTGTCTTATAATAAATTGCCCCTAATCCAGTGCACCATCAGCTTTGCAGCTAGTTGGTGGCACATATCCACTTGCCGGCCAGGCTGGGGCATACGCATTACACTCTCCGTTAAATCCTAAGAGAGTTCGTATTCGAATGGAGCATGAGGTCTAGCCATCTAGCGGAATACAGGTCAAACTCTTTAACACAATTATATTGGCAACTGCAATCTATTTCAAGTGTTGATCTTAATAAATTTAAAGCTATATAAAGGAATGGATTACTTTGCTTGATGTGTTCCTTTATGTATCTGAGGTTTCGGAGAGGGTCAACTGCTAATTGTGCTTCTGGGATGTTGGGGTCTGAGTGTGACCCTTTTAACTGGTAACCGAGCCCAAGCCTTTCCAGCTGGACGTTCTTCTCATCTTTCTTCAGATAAAGCGGTGGCAGTGATGGGTTCTTCCTAATGGATGGCCTTGAGGTAAAGTGCTCTGGTGACAAGTCTGGGAGCCATTGTGCAGGTAGAACGTTTTTCTTCCTGGAATACAATAGTGTCAGTTCATTAGGTTGTATAGGCTATATAATGTGTCTTTAGCAGTTTGTTCAATTCGCAAATACATTGCATGGGTTTTGAATTTTGGGTTTTATCTTCACAAGCACATAGCTCCTCTTTCCTAATATATGATATATGCAATAACACCTGTAGCGGAATGAAGAAAAGAGTTTCATAACAATGAGATGAAAAAGGATTCAAATATTTAATGCCATGTCTTGAGAAACAAATTAATATGCATTTGGCCTATGCAAACAGGTTAGTGAAGTGATACAATGTGCCTGGCTTTATATTGTGTATTATGGTTTGTATAAAGAAGTAAGGTGGGTAATTTCACCTTGCTTTTCCTTTTAAGGGAGGATACTACTCTGATTAAGGTAGAATTGTCATAAATGTAGTCTCTTTTTTTTCCTTTCTCTCCTTGTGGTTGGGTAGGGTAAGAAGAAGAAAGTGGCCAAGAAGGGGTGATGAAAGAGAAGAGACAGAAGAAATGGAGAGGAAGGAGAACCAAAAGGATGGTAGGACTGGAGCTTTTTAGGAGAAAAAGTGGTGGGAAGCCTGGACAGATAAACTATCTTAGTATTGGTAAATAGGTTATGCAATGAATGTGGTCAGGTAGGGGTCCACTAATTACTATTTCATGAAAGGATTTTATTTTTATTATTACATAGAATGCTGCAGTTATGGGGAAGTCCCTATTTGGGAACATAAGCTGGACCTCTTAACAGTCTGAATTTCATACACTTGCTAGCCACCCTTCATTCTCAATCACTCGCCAATCCACCCTTGATCCCGTTTTATTCTTTTACTCCATCCTGCCACTTCCCATTTTTTCTAAGTACACATGGACCAATTTTCAGGCACCTTCAGCTGCAGAAACAAGATCAAGACCGCCTCCCTTCAAAATATTTTTTGTTGATGAAAAGCTTTTGGTTGATAGGCTGCTTTTTGTGCTTTGTTTTTGTGGTTGAAAGGGTTTCAAATACCCTGAAGACTACCATGCATAACTGATATTAGATTAAAGTGGATGTAAACCCATCACCCACTCAGTATAAACTAATGACAGAGTATTAATGTATATATACAGGGTGGGCCATTTATATGGATACGCCTTAATAAAATGTGAATGGTTGGTGATATTAACTTTCTGTTTGTGGCACATTAGTATATGTGAGGGGGGAAACTTTTCAAGATGGGTGGTGACCATGGCGGCCATTTTGAAGTCGGCCATTTTGGGTAAGTGTAAAATAATTCCGCATAGGTATATTTACCGGGTGGGACATATATATGTAATTATGAGACAGTAATCAAATATGACTCACCCACTACCCAAATGTAGGTGAAATTAGATTATAGTCAATACGTACCATCAGAAGTCCCATAAACTTTGGGAAAGTTGGTGTTTTTGTTTCGTGTTTTTCGTCGGATAGTTGGTTTTCGAAAAGTAGTTGTTTTTTATAAAACTTCCCTCCGCCAGAACTAGAACAAAGACGTCGACTTCCACGGACTTTTAACCAGGTACACATGAATCTTTTTTACCCTTCACCGTCCTACCTCATTTTCTTATTT
>BLSH010104793.1:392963-420272 GCA_018402905.1 Glandirana rugosa | reverse complement strand
AGGAGGTACCGCCATTCCTCCAAAGCCGACTTGATGGCCAGCAATTCCCTATCACCGACATCATAGTTCCAGCAAGATGGTGCACCACCACATTATGGGTGTCAGGTCCGAGCATTCCTAGATGAACAATTTCCTGGAAAGTGGATTGGTTGTCGTGGGCCAGTTGAATGGCCCCCAAGGTCTCCCGACCTGACCCCCTTAGACTTTTATCTTTGGGGTCATCTGAAGGCAATTGTCTATGCTGTGAAGATACAAGATGTGCAGCACCTGAAACTACGGATACTGGAAGTCTGTGCTAGCATTTCTCCTGCGGTGTTGCTATCAGTGTGTGAAGAGTGGGAGAAGAGGGTTGCATTGACAATCCAACACAATGGGCAGCACATTGAACACATTTTATAAGTGGTGAGAAACTTGTAAATAACTCATGAAAGAATAAAGTTACGTTAAAACCAAGCACACCATTGTTTTTCTTGTGAAATTCCCAATAAGTCTGATGTGTCACATGACCCTCTTCCTATTGAAAAAACAAAAGTTGGCTTCAAAATGGCCGACTTCAAAATGGCCGCCATGGTCACCACCCATCTTGAAAAGTTTCCCCCCTCACATATACTAATGTGCCACAAACAGGAAGTTAATATCACCAACCATTCCCATTTTATTAAGGTGTATCCATATAAATGGCCCACCCTGTACATGCAAGCCCCCTGCATCTACCCCTACCTTTCAGATGTCCTTCCTGTAAGCACTAGCAGCTCTGTAAAACTCTGAAATCAGAGGGTGTCTGTGTTTGCTGGAGGGAGTTGTCATGTCACAAGCCTCCCACCCACCTCTATACTGAGACATTGAGGAGGGAGGGAGGGAGGGAGGGGGGAGTGTAAAACTTTCTCTGCTGTGTGAAGGAGATAAGCAAATTGCTTGTCACTCACAGAGCAAGGGATGGATTGACTGTGTATTTCCCTGTTAGTGGGACTTTCTCTTCCTGAAAAAAGATAAGCTCATTACTCACAGTTGGATTAACTCTTTGTGGCAAGACTGGGCACAGATGACATGACACGCTATACTCTACCAGGCAGAATTATTAATTCTTTTTTTTTTTTCAGGTTTACATCCACTTTAATGCTTCAACCCAATTTTACTATTTTTAATTTTTTTTATATTTATCTGTTTTTCATTAAAATTTTAAGGTAAAGTATAGGGTACACAATAGAAAAAGGGCAGTAGAGTGGGCCATCTTCACGAATCAATATGAACAAGTCGGTAAATTATGAACGCCATATAACAATGCTGGAATATGTCTTGCAAAAGCGCTAAGGAACAGTGAAGAGTGAGACAAGTTTGGAGCAGGAACAACCAAGGTTTAGGAATCAGAGGAAGATGGGCAAATCGCATCTTCTAAGAGACTCAGTAAAAAGCGATACTGTACTTATGAAATAAAATGTTAAAGGACGTAAGGTTTGTACAATGAATACCTTGATTTTAAGGTTACCTTTCATCCATTGTATTCTTTTCTAGATCATAAACAGGGGCACCTCCTGCTCCTCCAGCTTCTGGACAGATCGGCACTTCTATAAATGTACAGATATACCAGTGAAATGCATTATTCCTCTTCCCCAGAGAGAGTTCTTCAGATGTCATAAAATAAGCCTTTAAAGGGAATCTATTATCGTAAAATTTGTTTCTGTATATATATATACACTGTACACAGTATATGTACACAGTATATATATATATATTTTTTTCTCTAGTGTACAGATGTAAAGCTGCCCATAAGTCAAGTCTTAGGAAAATTCTTTGAACATTTGATTGTCATTCGAAAGATTTCATCTGCTTTTAAGATTTGATTTTGGAATGGAACGAAAACCTCATTCACTGCTGGAAATTAGTTTTTTAGAAAAAAAATTCTATCCTGTTTCTTCAAATTTTCTTGTAGAAAAGACAAACAGAGGCACCTTCTGTGTAGCATTTATTAACAAAGTATAAAAACAGGCACTCTCCTTTTTCAAGAGCTTGAAAAAGGAGTGCACCTGTCACTCACATCGGCAGAGCACAAGCTCGGAAATGTGTTGCAGCCATTTCCGGTGATGCCACGCACGTGGCGCTGCGATCCACGTGCTTTCCAGCCCTCCATCTTGGTCCAGTATACTGGGCTGTGTTTGGTACTGAGGAGTTACAGTGGAACGCTGCACCCCACACAGCTTACCAGCGTGAGGAGAGACGCACCCCTGATGTGCTGGTTTTTGTATACTCAAATGTGAGTGTTTTTATACTTTGTTAATAAATGCTACAGAGTTTTACGTTCAGAAGGTTCCTCTGTTTGTCTCTCTACATGTCCCTGGAGTTGCTTCTACTTCCTACAAGAGGCTTGTCCTGAGCATTGGACTGTCCTCCCCTACTGTAGGATCAACATCTGCTGTATCCACCATATGATTTTTCCAACTTGGCCCAATCATCACTTATCATTCATCTATAGAGTTATGGTGATCTCAGCTGTGCTCCAGTATTATCCAATTGTGTAAATTCAAATTTTCATGGTCAAAAATGAACATTGATTTGAACCCACTAATGATTAGAAAAATGAACAAGTTTTCTTAGAACATTCTTTCCCAAAGAACCAATCTATGGCCTGCTTAGAAAAAGAAAAGTGCATTTAGAGAACGTGTAGATGTGTTTTTGTGCATTGAGAACAAAGGATACGTTACCAGCGCACCAAGGATCTCCAAAAAAAAACCAAGGGTTCAATGCTTTGACGGTTATATTGCAGCATAAACTGTGACATTTCAAGGCCACACGGGACCTCTTTTCAGGCATGAGACTTTTTGTGCAGTGATGTTGGCTGCCATAACACAGCATATAGTGTGAACATGGCCATATTGGTTCTCTTTCTCAGTGTATCTTTTAGTCTATTCTGACTAACAAGGAAATGTCCATGTGACTTTTACTTGTATCTCGGCATACAGTGTTAAAGTGGCACGAAACTTTGGTTTAAATATATATATATATATATATATATATATTCATTCTACTCCAGTATGTATTCAACTCAATCTATTCTATTGATTCTATCAGCCTCCTTCAAAATATATATATATATATATATATATATATATATGTATATTGTTCTTCTGCCGCTGTGATTAGGGTACGGATATTCAAAATAGTAAACCATGCAGGCTATAGGTGTGAAGTGGTGGTTACCTCATCCCTATTGTTGAATACACAGAGAAAATTTCCCCCCGTTGATGGGACTTTAAATAGGTAACCAAACCACTGAATAAAATTAATATATACTTTTTATTTCATACAATATTAGACAGTATAGAATGAACATTCATCCGCTAAGAGGATGATAAACATACAAGCATAAAAAAAAACATTAAAGTGACATAGTTGTATTTCACCAATATAAAGCGCCTAGGATGCACAAAGGTCGTAGATAACGCAACAGATGTTTCCGTTGTCCAAAGATGGAATCCAGACATTAAAATCCCATCAAGGGGGTCAATTTTCTCTGCGCAGGGTACGGATATTTGCATAAATGTTTATTAGAAAATCTACCAGGGTATAGCCAGCTTTAGTTTTTTTTTGTAGAAAGAAATAACACACAACAGTAAACTCGCTGTACCTGTTTCTGGCTCCTGACTTATATCTTCTACAATAGTCTCATCACAGAGTGGCTGAAAATAAAAATGGAAGCCAATTCAGAATGTTGATATTTGCATGAAGAAACTGAAAATGGATTTTTGTAGCTTGCACACAAAAAAGGATAAAAGAAAATATATATATTAAACTATATAAATAAATTTGATTTGTTGAATCTAAATTTCACAATGATAAAAACACGTTGGCAGAAACACATGTACTTGGTCAAAGGCAACCTGGAAAGTCGCTGAATGTTGGCAACTGTACCTGTCTATCCCCAGTGGGATGACCTGCTACAAATTCCCATTTCACAACCTGTTGTAACAGTGCCGTCTCGTTACGTAATTAGTCATTGTGTTGGCGTACAGAGAGGTGGCGGAGGATTGCTGCCAACCATCTGCCTTTACATGATACAGCTGAGCGATTATTACCCAAGAGGCAGGTGGCGGCTGTATGCTGTAATCCTAACTGAAGGGGAACAAAGGAGCTTCAATCCTGGACTCGCATCTGCCTGGCTGGAGGGCATAAGCTGCCCAAAACACTTAGATCAGAAGCAGATAACCATATTTTCCATTCCAATTACTGCGCTAACTTACTGCACTTTTGAGTAATTTCAGGTCATTTTTAACTGTAAGTTAAAGGCTAAGTTCACCTTTTTAAAAAAAATTATAATTGCACATATTTTTTTGGCAGGAAATTGCATATTTTTTTTTTTTTTTTTTTGCACAGGTGCCTGCAAAGTATTGCACCTGTAATCAGTAGATGTTGGGTGCAATGTCAGTTTCCTGCAGACTCTTCTTCCAGCTCCGTGCCCATAGCAAGGTATAGGCTTTACACTTTGTACCTATAGGTAAACCTAGAATAAAGCTTACCTATAGGTACTGTAAATATCTCCTAAACATGCGCAGTTTAGGAGATATTTACAGTATACTACGCTGATGATCGACGCATGTGGTCTGAAGAGATGGGCACCCGTGCCGTTTCTTCAGTAGCAAGTGACGTCATGCGGCTCCGGCCAGTCACAGAGCTGGAATCTGTGGCCCTGGAAGGTAGATGGGCGAAGATCGAAGTGGCCTGCAGCGGGGACGGCACGGGCTTCGTTTGCAGGTGTCATATAATGTGCTAGTATGTGATGCATACTAGCACATTATCTCTTTACTTTGCAGGGGAGGTAAAAGAAAAAAAAATTAGCAAGGGTTTACTTCCTCTTTCAGTTGAAGAGGAAGTGTTAGTGGTCTGCAAGTATGGTTATTACTGCACTCATGTTCCATTTGGAACTACAAGTCCATCTGCCACGATGGAAGCTTGTAGTTCATTCATTCACAGATCTCTGTGAATGAGTAATGCAGCTGTATGGGGAGAGTCCCGCACAACTGTTCCAATTTCAAAAGTGACATTGGCTGCATGGGAGAACCCCCTCCCTCCCCCCCCCCCCCCCGCAAGTTGTCACAATTGAGGATGAGGTGGCATTTGCGCTATCTTACAAGTTACACCCTGAATATGAGTGCCCCAAGTAATATGGTGCAAAAGATGAAGTTTGCCTTTAAAGTGTATCTGAACTCCAAACCAAAAATATAATAAAAAAATAAATGAAATGCCTATTGCAGCTTACTAGTTCTTGGTGGGGTGTGTGCATTGGTTTTCTGCTTTATTTTCACCTGGTAATCTTGCACATAACACACTTCCTGTCCCTGGGTGGCTACACCCTCCACTATTGTATCAATGGTTGTCACCCTAGACTGATCTCCTGATATTGACTACAAACTTCTTATCGCGTCAGCTCTGCTAGGTGGGGGGATTGGTAATATAAGATATAGAATGGAAAAAATGTAAAGAGCTTAAAGAGAAGTTTGGGTTTTGATTTTTATAAAATGCTAGGTCAGTGGTTCTCAACTCAGGACCCGCCAACAGGCCAGATTTTAAGTATTACCTTGGAGAGATGCAGACTAGAATACTGCAATCACTGAGCAGCAAATTATATCACCTGTGATGTATTTCAGTTATCCTGCAAACCTGGCCTGTTAGTGGGTCCCGAGGACAGGAGTTGAGAACCACTGTACTAGGTGGATGCAGCATTGGTCTCCCGCCGGCTCTAAGACTGAGAACCGAGCGATCAAACACCGCTGATCACTCAGTGAGCAGAGATGATGACTGTCAGTCACCGCTGTCTGCTCTACCCCCTGCGCTCACTAGAGCACTGGGCTGTGGAGGGGGTGGGAGCAGGCGACTCAGGCTCTCAGTGACTTGCTTAGAGGCTGAGCCAGGTGCCAATCCAGGTTCCTGGGTGGATCCCGATCATATCCCAGCCGTTGCGATCTCTCCCCAGTCTGGACCGGCTCTGTGATGTCAGCTGATAGCTGAAAACGGGTCACAGGAGTGCAGAACGAACTGTACTCCTGCGATCCACAGGAGACGTACAGCCAAACAAGCTTTAGCTGTACCTTTCCTTTAATGGAAAATGGCCTAGTAGTACATTACTGTAAGGAATACAACAATTATTTCTGTTAAACTTTAGTTGGTGTAATTGCAATACAAATCAAGGCACCCCTGTTGTTGTCAGGAAGAGGCACCACTTAAAATGTGTGTTCAGTCATTATTCAAATTTACCCCCCAAACCCTCCTTCCCCCACTCTAGATTATAAAGCACCATTATTTTCTTATACCTTGTTCCTGTAGCAAGAAAACTTCTTTCATTACTCCCTGCCACACCATCAACAGGCTTATAAACTGTAGCAGGGTCATCTGTTGAGAGTTCAGGTTCTGTTTTCAAACATATGTTCCCCCTTCCCCAGAACTACATCTCCCGAGAGCCCTTTCCCAACACACAGGTCATTCCTATGTCAGCCAGTTTATTTCAGGATTCCTGCATGCCACCCAAAGAAAGCAATATTATATCTATGCAAACCTGCACTGCTGCTCTCTTTTTTCCTGTTAATTTACTCTATAAATACAGAGCAATTTACACACGCTCATATGGGGATGCTCCTTGTAAAATGTTTGCATTTTTGAAATCTATATATTGCTAAATGGTAAAAATTAACATTAAGACCGAGCAACCCACTTCTCACTAGTATGTTCTCGAGTCTTGTGTTGGGAAAGACGCCCCCGACCAACTGCTGAGGAAGGAATGTTGATTAGAACTTCTGTTCTGAAAAATACATTGTTTATCCGCCACGCTAGCAAAGGAAAATCATTCTATGAACAAAAAAAAAAAAGTCCAAAAAATGAATGCACAAGCATTCCAGTCATGTATCAACCAGGATAAAAGATTTCCTTTGTTGCTTGGTATTCCATTGAATTCAGCCCAGACATTTAAATTAAAACACAATTAAAAAAGAGAAAATACAATTTAAAAAAGAGAAATCACAGGGGAAAATACAGTAAGAAAGAGGTTCATGAAAAATAGATAACAGGGCCGTTAAGTGGTGGATGTGTATGGATTATGTTTGGAGAATAAAGATATCATTTAGGGCTAGTTTACACTTGCTTCGGCTTCAACGCTCATTAAAGCCCATACAGCTTCAACAAGCTTTTATGTGTTTTTGAGGCTTCCGAGGTGCTTCGAACAGGCTGTAGTGAGGTTTCAACAAGGCTTCGACGAGGCTTCAGTGCTGAACTTTTGAAGCTTTGTTGAAGCTTGGCCGATGCCCTGTGTGTTTGTTGATATCTCACACCTGCAATTTCTCCAAAACAAAGTGAAGCTAAAGCTGAATTAAAGCCTCTGAAAAGCCGCAGGTGCTTCAAGCGAGCTTCAAACAAGCTTTGTCATAGACTTCTATGGAGGCGTTGGAGAGGCTTTGAAGCATGGCTAAAGCTACATGGGGTATAATTTTTGACGTGAAGCTGAAGCCCAGCCAAGCCAATGCAAGGTGTAAACAGGACTGTACACTAACCATTTTATTTAGTGACAGGAGCTTTGACTGGCGTTAATGGAGCTTTAACAACGCCTGTCTGAAGCCCTGTTTTGCAGCAAGTGTAAACAAGCCCTTAGTGTCACTTTGACAGCCAAAAGCTTTTTATCACTTGTTGCCAATGTATAAAAATGCATGTAACATGGGTTTTTATACATTGCCATTGACTTCTATTGGATTCCCAATGCACTAGAATGCAGAAAATAAGGGGCATGTCATATATTTTTTAAAGCACTGCACTGCAGCGCTGAGATGGGAAGAGACACCATTTTTATTATAGGGAAGCTGCAACCCGTGCAACAGTGTAAATGGGCCCTAATAGAAGAAATATTACAATGCAATTGCAACAGGTGTGACCAGGGCTGCTGAATGGACAGTACAGCCAACCCTCCTGTACTGGGCCTGGGCACCATCACTTCAAAAGGGGGGCCCAGGATGTACGGTGTTATTGCAGCCACCGATCCTCTTCTGCCTCCCTTTGCTGCGCTGACAGTTCCTATTTCTCCCTCCAGCTGCACTGCAGGGAAATTGGGCCGAACGCATTTTTCCCATACATTTGCTGTCTGGGCCCGCCATTTGCCCCCACCCCGCGCCACTTCTGGCTTCTTTCCTCTCCCGCAGGCAGCTACTGTGGCCTCAAAGGGACATGTTTCAGGATGGAGAGAGGAGAAAGGAGCCAGTAAATATCTAATTTCTGGTCCATTCCTTTCCTAAATGAACACTGTGAGCGATGGGTAATCACTCCTGTGTCCATTCGTCACTGTTTACTATTCTGCAGTTTGTGAATCAGCAGGAGGCCTCTGAGCATTTCCTATTTATTAATTTGTGTTGCTGAGGCTGCAAAGAAAGGGACTCGTAAATCTATGTCCTCAATCACTTTCAGCCGGAAGAGAGGGGCCCTGTCAGGTAGGGTGTATAGGGCCCCGTGATTTCAGACAGCAGCCCTGTGTGTGAGTACTTAATATATGCAACTACATATTCTATACAACCTGAAGCTGTGGTTCACACATGTGCCATGCGGGAACCAGCGCGATTATAGAGCCGATTCTCGTATCGCAGTCTTCCCGCAGTCAGTTCACACTGCCTTCTGCGAACCATTGCGGGTGTCATTACAAAGTTATAATCGCAGTGCCAACTGTGAACTCGCACATGAATCGGATCGCTTGGGTGAGAACACCAATGCGATGTGATTCTAGTGCGAGAAAAAAAAAAAAGGTACATGCACTTTTTTTTTTTGCAAATCTAATGCGAGTTCAGCCATACAAGTGTATGGCTGAACTCGCACTGCTCAGAGATCGCATGTGATCGGCACCTGCAGTGCGCGTGCGAATCACATGCAGTCTCTGAGATCGCACTAATGTGAACCCGGGCTAAAGTGTATGTAAATCCAGGATGTACTTTTCAATCTGCTTGCCATCACATCTCACTTTAAACAGTTTTCCTAAGCAAATCGATTTTTCTGTTTCAATGTATTTATTGGTTTTATGACACAACATAAGAAATCAAAAGCAAGCATATAGGTCCCCGCTCAGGGGCTAAAGAATGATCAGGTATTACAGAGGAATCCAAAAGGAATACGAACAGAACAACCGTAGTTAAACACCTTTATGCAATTGGGATATCGAAGGATAATAAATGCAAAATGGAAAGAAATGGGAAAAAAGTCTAATATTCCACCACGGCCTACTTATAGTCATCCCAGAGGTGGCCCAACTTCTGCGAGCAACACCAAAGGATGGCATCTGTAAGAACGAAAAAAAAGAAGAAAGAAAGAAAGTAGAATGGAGTAAGGGAAAGTCAGAATCTAGAGAAAGGAGAAAAAGGAAGGGAAAAAATAACTCCGATTCAGAAGCAGTCAGAGATATCCCAAATAAGCCGGTTGAAGTGAGGGAAACTCTTAGAAATCCATGTTTCCCAGACTTTGAGAAATTTGTTGTTCACAATGTTAGACATCTGGTCATGGAGCATCAAGGCAGTCATACAGTACGTGACTTCACCGGCAACGCGCCAGGCTCTTCCAGGCCTGGGTTATGGTCCATTTAGCAGAAATAAAAAGATAAGTAACCAGCTGGAGCGCATGTAAGCCGGGAATCAGGCTATGCAATAGGGCCAACTTTGCGTCCCTACGGACCGAAAACCCTGGACCAGAACCCCACCAGTCTCGGGCAGGACCACCAGGAATGCAGGACATCTCCTCTTTGTCCACAGTTACAAAGCATCTGTCACTACTCCCTGGATAAGCATGGGCAACCCGAGCAGGTACCCAATACCACCTAAAAAGAACCTTATTTGCGGGTTCAAGCCTATTTGTATTAAATGAACATTTTGCAACTGTTTTCCAAGCATTACTCCAGTCCTCTAGATCCGTGTTTCTCAACTCCAGTCCTCAAGCGCCCCAACGGGTCATGTTTTCAGGATTTCCCTCGGATGAAATGGTAATTACTAAGACAGTGAAACCGATCAAATCACTTGTGCAAAATAATGGAGAGACAGAAACCATGACCTGTTGGGGCGCCTTGAGGACTGGAGTTGAGAAACACTGCTCTAGATCTATTGGGGATTGGAGGTCCCACTCCAATTGTAACATGTAAAAGAGGGATGCTGATGACGGGCATCCGTTCAAATAAGCGTAGATGGCCAAGGGCCCCAGGGGCATGCTGGCACACGTTAAGCAAATAGATTTTTATAAATCTTTTGCAAAGTTTCATACTTGGAGATCCTGCTAGTAACAGCACTTCCTGTTGCAGGCTGACAATGCTAAGCCACTGTCTTGTAAATATAATCAGCGTTGTCAGGCAGCCATGTGCCCTCGGTTGGGCCGTCTATCATGTTTATCAGACAGGGTGTACAATAGCCAAGTGCAGAACTTAGCACAGCAGTTTGGAAAATCTTGCCCATTACTGCAATTCTGAACTGAGGTGCCATAGCATTTAAAATGTGTGATCTTGCAATGCACCATTGTGTTACTGCATATGGTGGTGGCTTTACTATGCAAATATGTAAATGGGCTCTTAGCCTTCAAATAAAATATAAACTGGTTTTGTACATATCTTTTTTTTTTTTTTTTTATTCATGACCAGAACTAAAAAAAGTAATTAACTTGCTAAATTAAAAGTATTTTTTTTTTGCAGATCATTATTTTTCATTCAAAATTTCAGACAATGGATAATGCTCTATACTCCTTCTCCCATGTGTTGGCATGCATGCATTTAATTGAAAGCTTATATCTGATGCTAGGACTATATAAAACATCACAATATTAAGCCCTTGGTGAAAGGGGTTAAAGTAGTTGGCACCGCATCCCAATTATTAGAGAAGACCAAAAAAAGAACAAAAATAGGGATTTTTAAGGTGCAATTAACACAGAATTATTTATAAAATAATTATTTATTTTATATCCATAAAATCACAATATTGAGCAAACAGACACATTTTACACCAGCCAGCGCTACGAGGAGGCAAAGGAGCAAACAAAATCTGAGGACAAACTTTGAACTTTATCCTCTCTATGGCTTTCTATCAGGTGCCTCAACTATTGCTCCATGGATGTCAGTTGTCACTGCAAATGTAAATATCTTGCTGAAAACTAACAGATTGACAGATGTACCCCTGAAGAAGCTTTTACATAACCGGCGAAACATGTCGAGATGCATGCATAATTTTTAGCATGGAACATTTAAAATGTGTCTGTTTGCTCAATTATGTATATAAAATGAATAATGATTTTATAATTAATTCTAATAAATTGTTAATTGCACCTTAAAAATCCCTACTTTTGTTCTTTTGTTGGTCTTTTCTATATAAAACATCACCTATAAACTTAAAAACAGAGGAAAAAACCAAAAATGTTCAAATAAATTGACCCAAAACCATCCGAGCTCCTTCACACCATGCACATCATAAACCCGCTGTATGTGTGCGTTGCCATTCATTCTTCAATACACCCCAGTGCACATAGGTGAATGGCTGCAAAGCCAAAAGTAGCGAATGTGCACAATTTCTTGCCATTTAGGCAAACATGAATTGCAATGTGCGTCAATGGATAAAAACGTAAGTGTGTTATGGTGTGAAGGAGCCCTTTCCCTTTAATACTAGGAAAGAGCAAGTGTGCCTTACCTCCTTCCCGGAGTTCTGACTGTCAATTCTGTCCAGAGTAGAAGCTGTTCTGTCAAATAATGAAGGCTTTGTGTCCGGACAAAAGCCGCAGAAGTCTTTGTCTAGTGTTTCTGCGAAGGCAAATGGAAACCATATACACTTAATGATGAATGGTCTGTAAGTGAAAAGCCTAGGGAAGTTTTTTTGTGTGAAACAATCACTTGCTCCGCTGGCTGGCCTCCTGTCTGTCTATTAGAAGGTGACCCTTACCTGGTGGGGGAGGTGACTTCTCCAGTAGGTCCATCAGCTGCTGCCTTATGGGGCTCTTCACTTGGGATGCGTAGCTCATTGCAGAATTCCCATTTAAATCTAACAGGTGGGCATCTCTGCAATTTCAAATAAGTACAGTTATTAAATTGGCTGGATTATGCCAAAGAATCAAATACTGCTCCCACAGTAACTGTCTGCTGTTATTAACCAGTTCAGCCTCGGAAGGATTTCCCACTTTAGGACCAGAGCACTTTTTGCGATTCGGCGCTGCATCGCTTTAACTGACAATTGCGCGGACGAAATTTGCGTCCTTTTTTTCCCACAAATAGAGCTTTCTTTTGGTGGTATTTGATCCCCTCTGCGTCGTTTCTGATCGCCGCTATAAACAAAAGAAGAGCGACCATTTTGCAAAAAAACCCAAATTTCTTACTTTTTGATAAAATACAAATCCAAAAAAATATAAAAAAACATTTTTTTCATCGGTTTTGGCCGATTTATATTCTTCCTCATATTTTTGGTAAAAAAAAAAAAATCGCAATTGGCGTATATTGATTGGTTTGCGCAAAAGTTGCCGCGTTTATGGATGATGAGAATTAATTTCTGGGGTTTTTATTTTATTTTTTATTTTTTACTAGTAATGGCGGCGATCTGCGATTTTTAGCGGTACTGCGATATTGCAGTGGACATGTCGGACCATTTTGACACGTTTTTGGGACCATTGGCATTTATACAGCGATCAGTGCTATAAAAATACACTGATTACTGTGTAAATGTCATTGGCAGCGAAGGGGTTAACCTGCAGGGGGCGCTCTAAGGGTTAACTGTGTTCCCTGGGCGTGTTCTAACTGTATGGGGGCTGCCCTGGCTGGGGAAAGGGGATGATCACGGCTTCCATATACAGGAAGCCTGTGATTATCGCCCTTCCCCCTTCAACAGAACGGAGATCCGTGTTTACATACACGGACCTCCATTCTTTCAGTGCAGGGGGGCCATCGCGGGTAGCCGGCAGTGATCAAGTCCGCCCTACCCGCTCCCTGGCTCCCCCCGAACACAGTGAGCATGCGAGTGCGCCTCCGGCGGCGCGCGCGCACGCACTCACAATGCTAGTTATTGCGGCCGCCGTCCTGTGATGGCGGTTCGCGATAACGAGCCACCTTGCCGCCGTCACGCTGCGGCGGGCGGTCGGCAAGTGGTTAAGTGACTTATTATCAGCGACTTAACGTGATTGTAAATGCTCACATTTTTTTAAATTAACAACTTGAAGAGCAGGCATTTACTGACACTTTTTGTTTCCATGCTAGAAAATGACTTCGAACCCCAAAACATTATATATATTATTTTAAGCAGAGGGCCTAGAAAATAAATTGGTGGGTTTTGCAATTTTTTATGTCACACGGTATTTGCGCAGTGTTGAAAAAAATACTTTTTAAATTTTAATGCAAAAAAAACCCCACAATACATTTTGGTAAAATATAAAAGATGATGTCACACCAAGTAAATAGATACCAAACATGTCATGCTTTCAGATTGCGCACGCCCACGCAACGGCGACAAAAGGCGGAAATTTTACTATTTTACCATAGACGACGATTTAAAAGCCTTTACAGGTCAGCACTTTATATCCACAGAGGAGGTCTAGTGCTAGAATTACTGCCCATGATCCAATGTTTGCGGCAATAACTTACATGGGTGCGATGATCGCTGTTTGCGTGTGTGGGGGACCGACGCATGAGCTCGGCTTTGCGCGCTAGCACGGAGGGATGAGGGCACTTTAATTATTTTTTTTTCATTAATAATTTGTTTTTATTTTACTTTTTTTTACACTGTTGCTTAAAAAAAAAAATGTTTTATCACTTTTATTGCTGTCACAAGGAATGTAAACATCCTTGTGACAGCAATAGTCAGTGACAGGTACTCTTTATGGAGGGATCTGGGGGTCAATAAGACCCCAGATCCTTCCTTTGCACTTAAAAGCATTCAAAAAGTCAAGATTGGCACTTTTGAATACTTTTGATTTTCAAAGAATGGTGCTGTCGACAGCCAGGTGAACCGGAAGTGATGTCATGTCATTGTTTCCGGGTTACTATAGTGGAGACCCGATCAAAGCCAATTACGGCTTTGTATGGATCTCCGACTAGCCAGCGGACATGGTGGCTGGAAGCTCAGGTGTCCCGGTGAGACAGGAGAGCCCAAGAGAACCGCGGAAGGTGGCAGGAGGTGGGGTACCTCTAGGGTTGCCACTTTTTCTTCAAGCCAAACCCGAACGCTTTAGTGGCACATGGTAATTATTTTTATTTCTTTTTTTTTAGCATACACTATAGGATTGTAACAGACATGGGACACCTTTGGGCACTCCAAAGAGAATAGTAATGTGGTGTGCATAGTGCTCCCTCACCCTCCTGTACCCTGTTTCAAGCCACATTCCTGTCTGAAAACCCGGACATGATTCAAAACCCGGACTGTCCGGGTGAATCCTGGACAGGTGACAACCTTAGGTACGTCCCCTCCCATTGCTTGTAATAGCAATCGAGTGGCTAGTTAGCTGCTCCAGTTGCTATTATAAGAGAGCCGACCGCTGGCTCTGAAAAATGGTACCAGGGTGATGTCTGCAGCTGCAAGCATCATTCCGGTACAACCACTTGAAGTCAAATGACGTACCAGATGCATAATTTGGTGGCAAGTAGTTAAAATAACATCATGCTTATTTGCTCTGTGCAAGGGTTTTGCACAGAGCCACCCCAATCCTCCTCCTCTTGGGTCCCACACGCACGCTGCTGGCTCCTCTCCCCCGCTACGTGGCTCCATAGCAAGCTGCTTGCCCTGAGGGCACTCGTGTGTGCTCACACCTGAGCCCCATTCTGTGACACACATCAGACACAAAGAGCACGGCCCGGCCCTGCCCCCTCCTCACTGGCTGTTATTGACAGCAGCAAGAGCCAATGGCTCCTGCTGCTGTTTCTGAGCCGATGAGGAGGGAGAGAGACTTTGCTCTCGTGCACAGCACACAATCGAGATCGGGCTCAGGTAAGTATAAGCGGGGGCTGGGGGGAGCTGCATGCAGCAGGTTTTTTACCTTAATGCAGAGAATCCATTACGGTAGAAAAACACCTTCTGCTGTTAGAACCACTTTAACGGTTAAAGCAAAGAAAAAAAGAAGAAGAAAAAAAGGTTTTAAATCAACACTCATACTCAGTCCGGAGCTTTTCCCTACAGTACTTCTTTTTCACCACTAGGTGTCCTCAGTATGATGGCCAGCATAATTCAGCCGACGCATGGACCTGCCCCAGCCTGTGACTGGACAGTGAAAAGTGAAGCAGTATACTAATGAGCTCATCTCTTTTCCATTCCAATTTCTCCTATGATCAGTATATTTATTGTCATAGGGATCGTCTCCTTGTGCTTCTGCCTACCCTTCACCAGTGTTGAAGTCTATTATATGTAAATAAGCCTTCTAAGGTCACTGTAAATCTTTTTCCTTCCAGGCTCAAAGAGTGCCCCATTTGCAATGACTATACAGTGAACAACTTTGCACCTAGTTTACTATATGGACTGTTTATATATACAAGATGATAGTATCTCCTTTAGGCAGGCCATACACGGAGCAAATTTCTTTCCTGCAACCACGGGTTGCAAGAAAGAAATCCGCACTATTCCCCCATCAACACAAACCGTGTTGATGGAGAAATCTCTCCTGCCGGGCCATTGTCTTCTCCCGGCAGTGGAAGCCGTCCCCGCTGGGAGAAGACAGCCATAATCGCAAGGGAATCCGACAGGCTGCTTGTACCCAAGTTGATTGATTGATCAACTTGGTTTATTCAGCCTGCCTATTAACAATTTGCATCTGGGCCGGTTCCTGCTTAACTGCCCGAGATTCGAACCTTTCATGGCTGGCCTTAGGGCCTGTTCACAGGTGTGTTTGCCAACCTGGTGCAGCACAGTCAAAACACAAGTCAAGGCAAAAAGCCTTATTCCCCATCATGCCAGTTGAAACCTCCACAATGTGGTGATGTGTGCTGAAAAAAGTATGGCGGTTTTTTTATTTAGCCAAGTATGGTGCAACGCAATCTACTGCACTGCGCCTAATGTCCTCTGCACAAAAAGAAAGAAAGAAAAATAATCAATGTGATTGGACACCAGGGGGATCTCACACAAATGAAACAATGGAAAGAGAACAGGATACTTTTTAACACAAGTACATGGTACAACAGACACACATCAGGAATATGAAATGTTGGGGTAACATATTCTTTTACATCAATAGAGTGTCATCTTGCATGTGTACAGTCATAATGTTTCCATATGCCTCTACCCATATACAGTATTATGGTGTTACTATGCTTAGTGCATATATATACCCTTGTACCCATATATTATGCAATAAGCATGGTAATAGCATAATACACTATATTGTCAAAAGTATTGGGACACCTGCCTTTACACGCACATAAACTGTAATGGCATCCCAGTCTTAGTCTGTAGGGTTCAGTATTGAGTTGGCCCACCCTTTGCAGATATAACAGCTTCAACTCTTCTGGGAAGGCTGTCCACAAGGTTTAGGAGTGTCTATGGGAATGTTTGACCATTCTTCCAGAAGCACATTTGTGAGGTCAGACACTGATATTGGACGAGAAGGCCTGGCTCACAGTCTCCACTCTAATTCATCCCAAAGTTGTTCTATCGGGTTGAAGTCAGGACTCTGTGTAGGTCAGTCAAGTTCCTCCACCCCGAATCCGTCCATCCATGTCTTTATAGACCTTTCTTTGTGCACTGGTCCAAATCATTTGGCAGAGGGAGGATTATGGTGTGGGGTTGTTTTTCAGGGGTTGGGCTTGGCCCCTTAGTTCCAGTGAAGGGAACTATTAAGGTGTCAGCATACCAAGACATTTTGGACAATTTCATGCTCCCAACTTTGTGGGAAGAGTTTGGGGATGGCCCCTTCCTGTTTCAACATGACTGCACACCAGTGCACAAAGCAAGGTCCATAAAGACATGGATGAGTGAGTTTGGGGTGGATTAACTTGACTAGCCTGCACAGAGTCCTGACCTCAACCCGACAGAACACCTTTGGGATGAATTAGAGCAGAGACTGCGAGCCAGGCCTTCTTGTCCAACATCAGTGCCTGACCTCACAAATGTGCTTCTGGAAGAATGGTCATTGCCATAGACACTCCTTCCTAAACCTTGTGGACAGCCTTCCCAGAAGAGTTGAAGCTGTTATTGCTGCAAAGGGTGGGCCAACTCAATATTGAACCCTATGGACTAAGACTGGGATGCCATTAAAGTGCATGTGCGTGTAAAGGCAGGCGTCCCAATACTTTTTACAATATAGTGTATATGGGTAGATTGTAAGCTCCAACGAGCAGGGTCCTCTGATTCCTCTTGTATTGAATTGTATTATCGCTGTATTGTTTCACTTTATATTGTAATGTGCTGCTCAAACTGCTGTAAACCCTGTATAATAATTTATGTATAATAACATGGGAATATGACTGTACAAATGCAAGAATACTCACTATTGATCTTAAATCATTGTAATATGGTAAAAATAAAACTTACAATTTTTAACCTAATAAAAGTTTGTAAATTATTTGGTCAATTCAGATGACTATATGTCTTCCTATGGTTGGGCTTCCCCATGTGGATAAGCCTCATTTGTTTTCTCTATGTAATTATAGTATAGTCACCAGGGGATTTGGGAAATCTACTAAGACAGTGTCATATTTTCCTATGTCGTCTATTTAGCGCTGTGAGAACTTACCCATGATGTCTTAATAGTTCTTCTAATACAGACACTGGTTTGTGTTTACTCTCCATGGTCTGTCCCTCAAAGAGGTCCACATCACGCACCACCAACATCAGTGGGGTCAGGCCTTGCGCATTTATAGTGTTCACATCCTGGCATGAATCTGCGGACTTAAGTAATAAATTGGATGTATGACATTAGTTTCTCACACGAGGAGTGCCCCCATAATCTTCCTACAGATCTGTGCTGCTGGAGGACTCTTCTATATACAGCCCACTGTCTGCAGATTCCTTCTCACATCTATTCTTCACCCCTTTACACACCGCCCCTACCGAATCACACGACTGAACAGGTTGTAGTGTCAGTACAATTTTCCTCTGAAATATTCAGCATCACTGTAATCCACAATGCAGCCTTAAAGCGGTATTAAACCCAAAACCAAAAATGTCATATATTGCAACTTACCAATGATTAAATGTGGTGGCTGTATTAGTTTTCCTTTTTTTTAGGATTTTGTCCCTTTGTTTTCACCTGATCTGGCCAGTAAAGCCCCGTACACACGGTTCGACGGTTGTATACAACAGGTCGTACTAACGACCGTCGTATATGTAATCGATCGTAACATACGACGGTCGTACAAGGGAGTTGTATGAGCAAACTAGAAAACTTGGTCGTACCAACAAGCGCTCATACGACCGTTGTATCGTGTGTACAGAGCAGTTGGTACAACACGTTGTATTGTGCAAAACACGCATGCTCAGAAGTCAGGAACGGCCGGATGCTAATTACATGCACCTGAACGTTCTTCTGCGGTCGTACGATCGTGTAGTGCAGTCAGTATGCTACATACAACAGCCAGCGTACGATTTGCGACGATCCTACGTACGATCGTCGTCCCGCGTGTACGAGGCTTAACACACCTCCTGTATTAGAGTGCCCTCACTTTAGATGATGAAGCTATAGAGACACCTTTGGACATCAGAATTGTCAGTCCGGAGGGAGGGGAGTGCTATAGATTCACTTGCGGATTTTGATACAGTAACAAATTGAAGCCAAAACTCCAGCTCACACTTTCTAAGGAGTTACAGCAAACATTTTTTTTTTCCTTTGGGATAAAGGTTTTACACAAATGGATAAAATCTGATGGTTGTAAGCACCCCTGTCCGTTGTAAATGGTTTGTCTCAACCCTCTAACTGCTACATCTGCAAATGAGCTCCTTCTGTTGAAAAACAACAGACTTGCTGACTGAATTAGAGAGATATAAGAGAGAAAGCCTAAAATAGAAAATGAATGCAGCCACCACAGCTAAGAATTGGTTCACTGCAGAATAATCAATGTTCGCTGTTAGGTTTAATACTGATTTAATACAACCTAAAAGGAATCTCTGTTTAGATTTTCTTGGTAACGCTGTTTTCAGCACTTTTCTGGTTCTATCTGTAGATAGTTATTTTCTAAAACTGCAACTAAAACTGCAAAAAATATATATATATTTTCCTTCAGACATGACAAAACAGTGTACAGAATTCCCAATCCCTGTGCTGGTTTGGCTGCACAGAGCTGGAAGTAAAAATGTAGGCATCTGCAGTTCTTTTCCGAGATTTAAAGCAGTGAATCCTATGCTGGCCTAGAGGTGCTGTTCCGAGGGCCTGGTGGTGATCCCAGAGGCAGGGAGGGTTGACATCTCTTCTCAGGGTGCATGGTGTTGGGCAGGGTGGGTGATGTACAAGGTAGAAAGATGGGCGCCAGTCACTTTTATGCTTAAACAAAGAGAAGTTTATTTCTCACAACAGGAAAAATATGCAAGAGAGGGGATGGGGCACAGGACACAGCAGTAGACTAAAAAAGCCTTTAAGCTGACCCAGCACACCTATACTCTGTAGAATAGGCTGTCTCCTATAGTAACTGAACATTACTCACAGCATCACACAGTATTCTCTTGGATGAGTTCTCTTCTGAAGCTCTCCCAGCCACCTCATGGGTCCCCGGTCCATGAAGAGTCGCCACTGGTACTTCTCTAGAACTCCATCCCTTTCTGAATTGTTTCCAGGTATTGAGCAGGCTCTCCTCTGCAGAATCTTGAGCACCTGGATAGGCCTCAAACAGACCTAGCAGCCAGTAGGACTCCCGGACAGGCTTCAGGCCTAGCAGCCAGGAGCTGTTGACACACATCCACCCAGGCCACAGCCCAGAGCAGGAAGAGACCGATCACCTGACCTCCCAATAAGTACCTTCTCCCAGCATGCAAAGAAGCTATTCTGGTTGAGAAAAGTATGTTTATTCATAACCTAACTTCACTGTAGCTCATCCTACTAATGCCAGAGGCGACAATGCCACCTACTGACAAAGGAAGAAGCCACAGCTAAACAGAATTAGGAGAAAGGCCATTTTGCCACTAGAAACTACAAATTAGCCAGGCTGGCTACCACCCAGCATAGCTAAATTTACCTGTAGCCCTGTTTTGGGACAAGGATGCTACAATCTCCCCCTGCCAAGGAGACTACATCCTCGGAGTCTGCAAAAAATAAATGCTCTCAAGCCTAAGAGTGGAGTTCCTGGCAAAAATTGGATGGAAAAGAGTAACAGGAAAGATAAACTTTAACATACAAATGTGTGGCATTTCACACGAAGGCAGATGAAAAATGCAATAGGCAAATGACATTTTATCCTTAACTATCTATCTAATACTATACTCTAAGTAGTAGAAAATTAGCATTATTATCCAAATTGAAGAAATTGTCTCTGCTCAGCCAAGAAAGATGCAATATATAGAAACACACCATAGTAATTACCTATGCAGTATTAATAGAAATTGAGCATTACTGTACAAGATTAGAGTACTGTCTCTCCTCAGCCGAGGAAAACACGGTATGTATAGAAATTTGGCAACATACTATAGTCTAATCAACTATTAATGCAATATCTACACAACTTAACCATTTATATATACATTTGGAATGTTGTCTATCTTCAGCCAAAGAAGACAATTATGGTCACTATCTGTTTCTACAAAAAAAACAAAACATATCTATATACACATTTAGAGCATTGCCTACTCTAAGCCGAGGAAGACAAGAGTGTATAAGGTAAACTCACATTAGCATATCTTAATATACACTACAATTTCAACATAACGAGGGAGGCCCCACTCTCTAGAGAGTTAAATATATACATTCTATCAAAATACTTAAAGCATTAAATTCCTAAACATATCACTATAAGGCTCCATGCACACTGTATCTCAAAAACGACCGTTTTTGGTCGTTTTGGCGTTTTTTTTAACAGCCCAAAAACGCCACTTTATTTTATCCTAAGTGTCCATGCACACATGGTCGTTTATTGTCTTTTATCAGCAGTGGCGTTTTTGGGCTGTTATCTGAACGCCCTGAATTGGCATTCAAAAGTCGTTCTGCTGACCACAAAAAACACCAGACGCCGGTAAACGCCGCTAAACGCCGGTATATCGGCGTCTGGCTTTTTTTGCAGTCAAAGGAAGCCAATGAAGTAAAAAAAAAAAGCTGAAAAACGCCGCTTACAAAACACTGCAAATAGAACTTTTTGTGAGCAGCGTCTCCTACCCGACGCTGAAACTGCCCTATAGCGTCCGGTGTGCATGGAGCCTAAGGAATAAAACTTTACTGCTCAAAAAAAGTGTTCACTTGAATATATTTTGTAGTCCAAGAAGTATAGGTTTCAGATGTAGGTTTTCCCCCGGCACAAAAGCGCCCCCTACCTGACTACCTAACTAGAATATCACATTGTCTCTGGAACCCCAGATTTCAATGGGCACATGGTTCATTTTTTTTTTCCAAGTGCACTAACACAAAGTCATCTATTTGAGAGTCCAGCAGGCACAAACTTTAGTGCGAACATTCTTGTTGGCTTTGTCACACAAACGTCCAACAGGTACTTTCCTTGCTTTTTAGTATCGCAAGTTCCATTGTAGAGTAACAACAAGTTGCTTTCCCTCGTCACTGATTCCAGGGACTAAAGACTTGAATTGTAATGTTGCAAACTTTCAAACAGGTAACATAGAGATCTGGAAACATGACTGACAAACAGCCCAGCATGTCACTCTTTAGGCCACTTCCTGCAACTGCTGGTATCAGGGGCAAAGTCCAGCAGCAGACAGCCCAGGCAGGAGTGTCCCCACAACAACACTTTTTTAAATGTGAAGAATGAATTCCTGTGGAACAAACACAGCCAAACTGAGCAACATAGCTGTGTCCCATGCTGACTTAAAAACAAGAATGGCTTGTGGCATCACCAGTAGTAACGGGGATCAGGTAGCTGAATTGGCTTCCCAGATGATCCAATGGTAGGGATGCCGTAAGTTAGCTTGGTTAGGCCTCCTGATAATAACACAGTCTGAGTAAATGTGACCAGGGCTGGCTCTACCACTAGGTGGAGTAGGCGGCCGCCTAGGGCGCCCAGCTGCTGTTGATCCGTCACTGCTCTGCATTGATCACTGGAGAGCCATGGCTAGCAGCACACCAGGGCAGTAAAATGAGGCACAGGTGCGGGCCTGTGGACCACAGCTAAAGAAATAGGTAGAGAGGCGCTGCAAAAATCTCCACCTCCGCCACCTCAATCGTATACATGGACGGGGCAGAGGGGGTGGAGTCACGGGCAGAGCCAAAAGGGGGGCGGCAAAATGAGGTTTCGTCTAGGGCAGGGGTAGGCAACCTGTGGCCCTCCAGCTGTTGTAGAACTACATTTCCCATGAGGCATTGCACGGCTGATGGGTACAATTACTCCCAGAGGCATGATGGGACTTGTAGTTTTGCAACAGCTGGAGGGCCACAGGTTGCCTACCCCTGGTCTAGGGTGTCAAAAATCCTTGCACCAGCCCTGAATGTGACGACCATAGTCCCAGGTTTGCAAGATAGTATAAAGCTTTCAGCATACCCGGGAAATAATTCTTGATGCAGTATGATATGAGTAAGCACAGCACTGACTCCCAGTAATAGTGACAATATGCAGCCCCTGCCATGGGCTCTGAGCACAGATTGAACAGGTTATGCATAACTTTTCTTTTCTCTGGAACAGCATCAATAATTGCACTGGGTACTTTATTCAAGATAGGACCAACAATTCCCACTGGCAACAAGTGTCACGGCCATCTCACTATGTGACAATGGCTGTAACTGCAGCAAACTTGGATATCTTCACAAACATCTCAGAAGATTCATAAACAGTTATCACTTTTTCTGCAAATGCTCTATCCCGGTTTGGCTTACCAGCTTCAGGCACTGACTCTTCACACAGCCACGGAATAAGCGGGCATGCCTGGCCCGACTGGCAGTAATGGTAGGCTGACTGCCTTCAGTTGCCAGTCAGGAGCTGTTTGACACACATCCACCCAGACTGTTTGACACACATCCACCCAAGCCACAGCCCAGGTTGGAAAGAGACAGATCACCTGACCTTCTCCCAATAAATACCTTCTCCCAGCATGCAAAGCGGCTATTCTGATTGGCTGAAAAAAGTATAATTATTCATAACTTGACTTCACTGTAGCTCATTATACTAATGCCAGCGGTGACAGTACCACCTACTGACAAAATGGAGAAGCCACAGCTAAACTGGATTAGGAGAAAAGCCATTTGACCACTGGAAACTACAAATTAGCCAGGCTGGCTACCACCCAGCACAACTAAATTTACCTGTAGCCCTGCTTTGAGACAAGGGTGCTACAACAATACAACTTATCATGTGATTATAATAGTTGAACCCTCCCTCTGAGCAAACTGTTTTTAGAAAAGTACTACAATGACTCCTCCTAGTATAGGACTCTGCTCTAAGCTGGAAAGTTCCTTATCAAATTTAGTGTGTTTTGCAGCTAGGCTGTAATGGTGGAGGTGGAAAGGACAATTATTATTTGTTCAGAGTTGTGGTTTGGGGAGATGATAAATATTTGGGGCCCCTTTCCAGAGAGGGGTCTCTCTTCACCCCCTGGACTTATGCCTTAAGAGAATGTGTGCCTAGAGCAGTGGCCTCCAAACTTCGGCCCTTTGCTTGCCTCTATCTGGCCCTTTTGGGCACCATTGCTTCTACTGTTACAAGGCACTATTCCTTCCACTGATACCAAACATGAGGCACTATTCCTTCCACTGACACCAATAATGAGGCACTTTTCCTTCCACTGATACCAACAGTGGGACATAATACCTTCCACTGATATGATGCATAACTATTTCTTCAAAGGACACCAAGGATGGGGCACTATTCTTCCAACTGATACCAATAATGGGGTACTAGTCCTACTGACACCATTGATGGGACACTATTCCTTCCACCAATAGCATTGATGGGTATGTAATTTTTTTCATCTCAGTGATCACTAAGCCTAGACCTTTGTTTACTCCCTGTTCGAATCCCAACCACGACACTACCTGCCTGGAGTTTGCATGTTCTCCCTGTGCCTGCATGGGTTTCCTCCGGGTACTCCGGTTTCCTCCCACAATCCAAAGACATACTGGTAGGTTAATTGGTTCCTGTCTAAATTGGCCCTAGTATGTATGAATGTGAGTTAGGGACCTTAGATTGTAAGCTCCTTGAGGGTAGGGATTGATGTGAATGTACAATGTATATGTAAAGCGTTGCATAAATTGACGGTGCTATATAAGTACCTGAAATAAAATTATAAAATAAATTAATTAGAAAGAGATCAATTGCAAACTAAGGAAAATTGTGTGCTCTTATAGGATCAGCAAGTACCATAAGCCTGCTGTAAAAGGGCCTGCTACTGCAGAATACCTGTCCTATTTGTTTGCTACGTTTGGGTATCCTGCACCCTTAAACCATCTCTCCTAGAATTAAGTTCCAGAATAAATGGTAAAAAGACTCAAATGACTGACGCCCAACTGTTTTTTCTTCTCACCTTACACAAAGAACCAGACCCTGAGAAATGTTAGCCACCACACTATGGGGGTCATTCCACATCACCCCAAGAGGAGAAGTGCTACATTAGTATTTACTGAACGGATACATTCTACCATGAAGTTAGATAGAAATCAATGGCATGTTTATAATTGGCTTTTAGGGATTGTTTTCTCCTCACAAAAAATTCTATCCATTGATTGCTTTCTTTTTAAAAACCCCTTTCATTGCTCTCTATGGATGCATCAGAACAGCAGCCCAGTATACTGACCAATAAATCCTGAATGGTGTCCAGGTCTCCTTGCCAGGCTGCCTGTGCCAGGGCCAGCTGTGGATATGAGGTTCTCTTAACGGCAGATAACAAATGTGCCCGGATTCCATCATTGGCAACGTGCAGAGCTGTCTGACAGTTGGAGTTGCACAGAGTGACATCCGCTCCATGGTCCAGAAGGATGGCAATCACCTTTAAGAAAAAAAATAATCAGTATCAGCATTGTAAACTTCTAATGCTTTAGACAACATTGCATGGGCACCTTTACATAGAAACATAGAGAAGTGATGACAGTAAAAGAGCAATTGGTACATTGAGTCCGGCCTTTTTAAATTTTTTTTTTACCTTTTGTCTGACTATAGATCTATTTTTGTTCCAAGCATATTTACATTCAGTTACTGTTGACTGACTCACTCCCTTAGCTGGAGGTCTGTTCCAAGTATCAACTACTGTTTTGGTAAAATAATACTTTCTAGGTTTAGTTTTTAATCTTTCCTCCTGGAACTTTGAGGTAATTTCCCCATGGACTTGATCTTAGCTTCATATTCAAAATCCTACCCTCCTGAACTATATACACACCCTTAATGTTTTTAACCACTTCCTTACTGGGTACTTAAAACCCCCTCCTGCCCAGACCAATTTTCAGGTTTCAGCGCTGTCGCATTTTGAATGACAATTGCGCGGTCGTGCGCCGTTGTACCCAAACAAAACTGATGTCCTTTTTTCCCCACAAATAGAGCTTTCTTTTGGTGGTATTTGATCACCTCTGCGTTTTTTATTTTTTGCGCTATAAGCAAACAAAGAGCGACGATTTTGAAAAAAGAACAATATATTTTTACTTTTTGCTCTAATAAATATCCAAAAATAAAATATATAAAAAAAAAAATTATTCATTGGGTTTGGCCGATTTATATTCTTCTACATATTTTCGGTAAAAAAAAATCGCAATCAGCATTTATTGATTGGTTTGCGCAAAAGTTATTGCGTCTACAAACTATGGGAATTGATTTATGGCGTTTTTATTATTATTTTTTTTTTTACTAGTAATGGCGGCGATCTGCGATTTTTATCGGGACTTTGATATTGGGGGGGGACATATCGGACATTTTTGACACTTTTTTGGGACCAATGACATTTATACAGCGATTATAAATTTAAATGTCCACTGGTTAATGTGTAAATGTCATTGGCAGTGAAGGGGTTAACCTGAAGGGGGCAGTGAAGGGGTTAACAGTGTTCCCTGGGCGTCTTCTAACTGTGGGGGGGATGGGTTGGCAGGGACATGACAGATCTAACTGATCTAAGTGACAGGGATCAGTAGATCTGCTTGTCCCCCTTTCACAGAACGGGGAACCGTTGTGTTTACATTGGCGGTTCCCCGTTCTACAGCTCTGCAGGCGATCGCGGGTCAGGAGCGGACATCGAGTCCGCCCGAGCAGCGGGCACGCCCATGCAGCGCCGGGAGCGTGCAAAGGGGCGGACGTCCATGGATTCAGATCCGCGCTGTAGACGTCTTTCGTCTATAGCGCGGATCTCAAGCGGTTAAAGGTTTCAGACAAATCTCCCCGTTCCCTTGTTTTCTCCAGACTGTACAAATTAGGTTCCTGCAGTCCGTCTCTCCTGATATATTTTATCTCTCAGACCTTTCACCATTTTTGTTGCCAGGCTTGGACTTCTATCTTATCAATATTTTTGGTAGAGAGGTCTCCAGGACTAGACACAATATTCCCAATATGATCTAAGGCTAGCCATACAATCTTCAGCCTGCAGGATGGATGGGAGAAAATGATTTGACTCCTCCATACACACTAAACACTTCCCCGCCGGTTATCAGCAGTTCAATGACTGGATGCAGTCATTGAACAGCTGAGAATTTTCCACTTGGCTCTGTTGATTAAAAAAGTGATTTTTGTCAAACCAGGTTGTGCCGACATGACCCCCTCATGGCTTGAATGCCAGCCCATTCAGCAGGAATCAGCCAAAATTTATACCATAGCTTAACTAGATCTTTATCAACGGAAAAAAATATTTGGGGTTATTTCAGATGATTGCAAAATTGGAAAACAGTGTGGTCATGTCAGTTGGGAAATCCAATAGAAATATTGGGTGTATCACTAGAGGGATCACCAGCAAGATGAAGGAGGTCCCGCTTCCCTTATATACAGTAAATCTTTAGTTATCACTATAGTGATCCCCAGCTGGAGGAACAAGGCCCTCATTTCCCTATATAAATCTTTAGTTATTACCAGAGAGGTCCCCAGCAGGAGAAAAGATGCCCTGATTCCTCTAGTTATCACTAGAGAGGGATCTCTGGAAGGAGATCCGGATTCCACTGTAGATGTAGATCAGTAGATCTTTAGTTATAAGGATCACCAGCAGGAGGAAAGAGGTCCTGATTCCTCTCTAAAGATCTTTAGTTATTACTAGGGGCAGTGACAGCTGGTGTTATATTTTTTGAGGGGGGGGGGGTCGGGCGGTCAAATCACGGTACTCCCCCAGT
>BLSH010104793.1:376116-392953 GCA_018402905.1 Glandirana rugosa | reverse complement strand
GGGCCGGTCAAATCACCCGCCCCCCCCCCAACGGTTGGTCACCAGCCCCCTTAACCCCATCTAGGTCGCGGACAGCGCTTCCTCCAGACGGCGGGCGACAGCTTCACCCGGCATCTCCTCCTCCTTGGCTTCCCGGCGGCTTCCTCTGCGTTTCCTCCTCCTCTACCTCTTCTCCCCCAATGCAATTGCTTCTCTTCTTGGCCAATCGGGTATCAGGATCCACTTCCTGATTGGCTGGGAGAAGATTCAGGAACACAATAGCAAATATTAATTCTCTATTGTCACACAACTGGGTGGGCTCAGGGCGTAGTGCTCTGCGCTCTAAGCCCACCCCCTTTTTTCAAGCCAATTAGAGCCTCTGGCTCTAATCATGTGCTTCAATTTAAAAAAAACCCAATTGGAATCCATGCGTCCCGCGCCCTACCTGTAGATTATGGGCTGGGCGCAAGGATTAGGGCGCCCCTGCACCCTGTATGGATGGGCCATCACTTACTAGAAGGATTTCAAGAAGGAGGTCCTGATTCCTCTCTGTAAAGCTTTAGTTATTACTAGAGCAGGGATAGGCAACCTGCGGCCCTCCAGCTGTTGTAGAACTACATTTCCCATGAGACATTGCAAGGCGGACGTGTACAATTACTCCCAGAGGCATGATGGGACTTGTTTTGCAACAGCTGGAGGGCCGCAGGTTGCCTACCCCTGCACTACAGGGATCTCCAGAAGGAGCAAGAAGGTTCTGATCCCTCTAAGTAGATCTGTAGTTCTCATTAGAGGAAGGAGGAGGAAGCAGGTTATGACTCTCCTATTGGCAGTAGTAACCAAAGCCATTTAACCACTTGCCGACCGCCGATTGGCATTTGACGGCGGCAAAGTGGCTCTGTAACGCGGATCGCCGTCATATGGCGGCGGCCGCGAGATCGCGCCTAGTGAGCGTGCGCGCGCCGCCGGAGGGGCGCCCGCGCGCTCACTGTGTTTGGGGAGGGCCAGGGAGCGGGTGCGGTGGAGTCGATCTCCGCCGGCCACCCGCGATGCCCCCCCCAGAGTCAAAGAACGGAGGTCCGTGTAAGTAAACACGGACCTCTGTTCTGTGAAGGGGGAAGGGCTGTGATCACAGCCTTCCTGTACATGGAGGCTGTGACCACTTCCCTTCCCCAGCTAGGGCAGTCCCCATACAGTTAGAACACACCCAGGGAAGACAGTTAACACTTAGAGCGCCCCCTGCAGTTTAACCCCTTCACTGCCAATGGCATTTACACAGTAATCAGTGCATTTTTATAGCACTGATCGCTGTATAAATACCAATGGTCCCAAAAAAGTGTCAAAATGTTCTGACATGTCCGCCCCAATATCGCAGTACCGCTAAAAATCGCAGATCGCCGCCATTACTAGTAAAAAATAAAAAAAAAATAAAAACCCCAAAAATTAATTCTCATCATCCGTAAACGCGACCACTTTTGCGCAAACCAATCAATAAACGCCGATTGGGTTTTTTTTTATCACAAATATGAGGAAGAATATAAATCGGCCAAAACCGATGAAAAAAAAAGTTTTTTTATATTTTTTTTTTTGGATTTGTATTTTAGCAAAAAGTAAGAAATTTGGGTTTTTTTGCAAAATTGTCGCTCTTCTTTTGTTTATAGCGGCGATCAGAAATGACGCAGCGATGATCAAATACCACCAAAAGAAAGCTCTATTTGTGGGAAAAAAAGGACACAAATTTCGTTTGGGTACAACGTCGCACGACCGCGCAATTTTCAGTTAAAGCGACGCAGTGCCGAATCGCAAAAAGGACTCTGGTCCTAAAGCTGGAAATCCTTCCGGGGCTGAAGTGGTTAATAACTTTACTATTGGCTGAAGTAACCAAAAGCTATGAAAACATGATCTTGGGTCAATATTTTCAAAAGTTCTACATACATGACAATCAGCACCCCAGAATGAGAAGTTAGCAATGGAAGCCTCCATGTTTTTTTTTGGGAAGGCTTCTTTCTTTGTTTTTTACCTCTGGTTGGTTTTCCCGAGCAGCCACAATGAGGGCCGTGTCCCCAGACTCTGAATGCTCAGCATTTATAAGATCCGGATGACACATCAGGGTGGTGACGATTTCCTCCATATCCCCCCTCTTAGCACACTGCAGGAATTCAATCAGCATTTCTTTCTTCTGAGAGGACTCCTCCATCACTCTTCCTATAAATACCAATAATAATAATGATAATAATCACCAACAGTTCTCTACATAGATATATAGATATGATTCATGCCAGGGTGATGAGAACCTTACAGCAGTAGTTGTAGGCCTTGCGTCTTGCTCAGTTGGGGGGGGGGCACAGCTTATCTTTGATGAAAGATGGGACATAACATGGCTAAGCCCAGTAATGCCTTTTCTCC
Source organism: Glandirana rugosa (assembly GCA_018402905.1). Lineage (NCBI taxonomy): Eukaryota > Metazoa > Chordata > Amphibia > Anura > Ranidae > Glandirana > Glandirana rugosa. The sequence goes on along the minus strand of BLSH010104793.1, from coordinate 390,571 downwards.
TAAATTTGTGCTTGACACAATAATCCATTCTATCTAAAATATTAATAATCCTTAAGTCACAGCGGCCAAAACCTTCTTTTCTTTTTGTCATAGAGGGGTTATAACATTTGACCAGTATGTACTGTTGTCTTATCTGGGAAATTTTCTCTCATTTCCTGTATCACAGATTAAGCAAGAATTACATGGAAATCCCCTCAAAGTGAGGGGAAATCTCTTCTCCGACAGAGACGACACCAGCAGGGTTCAAGGCAAAGATGCCAAGTGCACACCCCAAGCCCCCCTATGTTATATCCAACCTTGAACCAGATTGTAAGTGACCTGTGCAACTGAGACAACCCTACATTTTCCCAATTTGGCTGCACTGGATTAGCACAATTGATGTATTACCCTAATGTAAAAAAGGAAACTTTCAATCCTCATCCTAGTAATATAGAAAAAGAGATAAGTACCAACTGGAGAATACTCCTGTTGCCTATGAAGTGGGACTATAGCGGCACAGCATAGGAGACAACAGCCAATTAAGATAAAATATGATCTTTATTTATACAGTATTAAAAAAGATAAAAACAACAATAGTCTTGTGTCCCATATATAGTGGGGAAATAGAACCTTCTCAATATTAAAGACATTGAATAAATACACATATACAGACTAAAATGGTAATCAGTCCAGTATAGGTGAGATGGATTTCCTCTAGTGCCTATAAGGTCAACGTGTTTCGCCAATGATTTGGCTTCTTCAGGACCCAGACAAATGGAGAGGGCAGATTATATAAAACAATAACATAAATTAATACATAGAAGCAGTATTGAACAGTATCATGTTTGAGTTTTAAATGTTGCCAATATCGCTTCCTGCGAGTTCCCTTAGATACATAGGGGGTTGATTTACTAAAGGCAAATAGATGATGTACTTTGCAAGTGCAGTTGCACCAGAGCTTAGTAAATAAGGGGAATCTCTGCTGACGTCCATTATCCAATCACGTGCAAGCAAAAATGCTGTTTTTTTTTATTTTTAATTTTCCTTGGACTAAAGTGAAGCCTTATGTTATTGACTAAGCTCTGGAGCAACTGCACTTTCAAAGCGCACAGTCTATTTGCTTCAGTAAATCAACCCCTTCAGCTCCAAATTCATTGATTTCATCTGGTCACATAAAAAGCCCAGAATTCAACTGTGAGTACTAACTAGAGCTAAAGCTAACATGGGCTTTACAGATATTAGAAAATAATACAAAGCCCCCTTACTCAACAAGACTTTGGTTAGATGTAGCAGAAATCTAAAACAAATAACAAAAAATTGTTAGATGCTGAAGAAGCTCTTATGGGCAAAAACTTAGCACAATGCTGTGGACATATAAGTCACATATGAGTCTGGCCAACACCATTGTTCCCAAAAATTCTCCTCTCATATGACTACTTGGGAAAAAAACACAATTTCCCTTGAGTCTGGGTAATTTCCAAAACTGACCCACTGTCAGTATATCCCATTACCAAAGGTGGCAGGGTCTTCCAGCAATAACAGATTGATGGGGCACACATCCCTGGGCTTATGGGGGTGGTTTCAATGGTAATGGTAATTTTGTCAAACCTTCCCAACCCAACACCACTATAACATTCAGTCTTCCTTAATCCAATAGAAAAGGTATTCTTGCCCATGTGAGACCCCTCTCATGGCATCTCATTGTTATATAATCTGCTCCTAGCAGTAGCACATATAAACCCTGAAGCCAGCCTGCCATACTGGGAGCAGAAATTGTTCCTATCAGTAGCTCAATGGTGTAGAGATACAGTTTACATAGGTGGGACGCATGAGTTTCTCCAAGGTTCTTGGGATGTGGACCAGCTCCCTCTCCCATATTTTGAGGCAGTGCCCACTCATTGAATCCTATTGGAAACAGATTACAATCCTCATAGTGAAAAATTGTGCCCATGACCCTTCCACAGAACCTCTGGGTCTTCTCTTTTTTCAACACAACCAAGTCTACATTTATTAAAGCTTGTATACCACATGTTCTGAATGCAGCTGAGAACCTAATACCTAAACACTGGACTGTATTGGAACTCTGACCAGCTTCCCTGTCCCTGCTGAAGAAAAGCATCCCCACAACATGAAGCTGCCACCACCATGTTTCACAGTGGGGATGGTGTGTTCAGGGTGATGTGTAGTGTTAGTTTTCCCCCACATATAGTATTTTGCTTTTAGGCCAAAAAGTTTAATTTTGGTCTCATCTGACCAGAGCACCTTCTTCCCCACGTTTGCTGTGTCCCCCACATGTCTTCTCGCAAACTGCAAATGGGACTTCTTATGGTTTTCTTTCCACAATGGCTTTCTTCTTACCACTCTTCCATAAAGGGCAGATTTGTGGAGTGCATGACTAATAGTTGTCCTGTGGACAGATTCTCCACCTGAGCTGTGGATCTCTGCAGCTCCTCCAGACTTACCATGGGCCTCTTGGCTGCTTCTCTGATTAATGCTCTCCTTGCCCGGCCGGTCAGTTTAGGTGGACAGCCATGTCTTGGTAGGTTAGCAGTTGTGCCATACTCTTTCCATTTTTGGATGATGGATTGAACAATGCCCTGTGAAATGTTCAAAGCTTGGGATATTTTTTTTTATAACCTGACTCCGCTTTAAACGTCTCCACAACTTTATCCCTGACCTGTCTGGTGTGTTCCTTGGCCTTCATGATGCTGATTGTTCACTAAGGTTCTCTAACAACCCTCTGAGGGCTTCACAGAACAGCTGTATTTATACTGAGATTAAATTACACACAGGTGGACTTTATTTACTAATTAGGTGACTTCTGAAGGCAATTAGTTCCACTAGATTTTAGTTAGGGGTATCAGAGTAAAGGGGGCTGAACACAAATGCCCCCCACATTTTTCACATATTTATTTGTAAAAGAAAATGAAAACCATTTATCATTTTCCTTCCACTTCACAATTATGGCCACTTTGTGTTGGTCAATCACATAAAATCCCAATAAAATACATTTACGTTTTTTGGTTGTTACATGACAAAATGTGGACAATTTCAAAGGGTATGAATACCTTTTCAAGGCACTGTAGTACGCAAAGACACTGGCTAGGCACATTTAACCCTTTAATCGCCCTAGATGTTTAACCCCTTATCAGACAGTGTCATTAGTACAGTGACAGTGCATATTGTTAGCACTGATCACTATATTAGTGCCACTGGTCCCCACAAAGTGCCAAAAGTGTCAGTGTCAGAATGTCTGCTGCAATACCACCGTCCCGCTATAAGTCGCTGGTTGCTGCCATTACTAGTATGAAAAATTTAAATAGAAATTCCAGTATATATTCTATAGTTTGTAGACGCTATAACTTTTGCACAAACCAATTAATATACACGTATTGGGATTTAAAAAAAAAAAAAAAAATATTGGATATGTTTTTATAGCAGAAAGTAAAAAATAATGTTTATTTATTTTTACAAAATGGTCGGTCTTCTCTTTTTGTTTAGAGGTGATCGAATGGAACCAAAAGAAAGCTCTATTTGTGGGGAAAAAAAGACATACAATTTATGTGGATACAGTGCAATTGTCAGTTAAAGTAATTGAGTGCTGTAGCGCAAAAAAATGACCTGTCATGAAGAGGGGAAAATCTTCCGGAGGTCAAGTGGTTAACCCTTTCCTAGCCAGTGTCATCAGTACAGTGACAGTGTCATATTTTTTATCACTGATCCCTATATTAGTGTCACTGGTTCCCACAAAGCGTTAAAAGTGTCAGAATGTCCACTGCAATATTGTAGTCCCCCTATAAGTCGCTGATAGCCGCCATTACTAGTATGAAAAATAAAAAAATAAAAATTCCAGTATACTGTATATCCCATAGTTTGTAGACGCTATAACTAAGTCGCTGGTTGCTGCCATCACTAGTATAAAAAATAAAAAAAACAAAAAAATAAAAATTCCAGTATACTGTATATCCCATAGTTTGTGGACGCTATAACTAAGTCACTGATCACCACCATTTCTAGTATAAAAAATAAAAATTCCAGTATACTGTATATCCCATAGTTTGTGGACGCTATAACTAAGTCGCTGGTCGCCGCCATCACTAGTATAAAAAATAAAAAAATAAAAATTCCAGTATACTGTATATCCCATAGTTTGTAAACACTATAACTAAGTCACTGGTCACCACCATTTCTAGGATAAAAAATAAAAAAATAAAAATTCCAGTATACTGTATATCCCATAGTTTGTAGACGCTATAACTAAGTCGCTGATCGCCGCCATTACTAGTATAAAAAATAAAAATTCCAGTATATGTATATCCCATAGTTTGTAGACGCTATAACTAAGTCACTGATCACCGCCATTACTAGTATAAAAAAATGAAACAATAAAAATTCCAGTATACTGTATATTCCATAGTTTGTGGACGCTATAACTAAGTCGCTGGTCGCCACCATCACTAATATAAAAAATAAAAAAAACAAAAAAATAAAAATTCCAGTATACTGTATATCCCATAGTTTGTAGACGCTATAACTAAGTCGCTGGTCGCCACCATCACTAGTATAAAAAATAAAAAAAACAAAAAAATAAAAATTCCAGTATACTGTATATCCCATAGTTTGTGGACGCTATAACTAAGTCGCTGGTCGCTGCCATCACTAGTATAAAAAATAAAAAAATTAAAATTCCAGTATACTGTATATCCCATAGTTTGTAGACGCTATAACTTTTGTGCAAACCAATCAATATACGTGTATTGGGTTTTTTTTTTCCAAAAACATGTAGCAGAATACATATTGGACTAAATTTATGAAGACATTTGATTTTTTAAAAATTTTTTTCATTGGATATGTTTTTTTTTTTTAGCACAAAGTAAAATATATAGTTTTTTTATATTTGCAAAATCGTCGCTCTTGTTTCTAGCTCAAAAAATAAAAACCGCAGAGGTGACCAAATACCATCAAAAGAAAGCTCTGTTTGTGGGGGAAAAAAATATAAATTTCATTTACGTCTAGCATAGCAGGACTGCGCAATTGTCAGTTAAAGTAACGCAGTGCTGTATTGCAAAAAAAAAAAGAATTGGCCTGTCATGAAGGGGGGGGTAAACCTTCCGGAGGTCAAGTGGTTAATGCCCGTTAAGAGCATTATTAAAGCTATAGGTGCGTTGGTTGGCGTTACTATTGGCGTATTTTTAGCAAGTGTGACGTTGGCCTTAAATCGCGATGACACAACTTGATGCATCATCCATGAAACATGATCATAGATGTAACGTTAAAGGGAAAGCAATTACCTGCCTGGGATTAGGTGATCACCAGGGTGGGGGCTGCCTGGACGGACGCCGGGAGTTATTGCGGCGGGCGCTCACCGGCATGGCACTTGTCCCGTCTGGAAGGTGGGAACGCTCAGTCCATAATCATAGTCTGTACCAGCATTTCCTAAGTGGAGGGATCCTCGCAGAGCTGGACGCCAGTGAAAGGAATCTTTTAGTTTACACATTGCTGCTAAGACAACCAGCAGTCAGCTGAGTCTTTGTGATTGTCCCATAGGCGGGGAGACTGAAATACTCTGCATGACTTCATCCTACACAGGGGGCCACGCTTCTCCAGCAGGGGGACCCCTATAATAAAAACTTACCCCCCATACCAAGAATAAACTGGCACAGTGTTAAAGTGCAACTAAAAGCAGCATTAACCCCAAAAATGACATGCATTGCAGCTTACTGATCATTAGATGTGCTGGCTGCTTTAGTTTTGTTCTTTTTAGGCTTTTTTTCCCTCTCTGTTTTCGCCTGATGATCTGACCAGTAACACACCTCCTGTATTTGGCTCCATTCACACAAATGCGTTTTTTTATGCATTTTGCAGAAATGCAGGGATTTTTTTTTAACATGGGCTCCTATGGAACACGCTCACATCAATGCATTTTTGTGTCAGTGCGTTTTTGGAAAGGGTCGGGGACTTTTTTTCCCCCGCAAAATGCAGCTTTTTCCATGTAATAGACTTGAGCCCGGGTTCACACTGCTGCGATCTCTGAGCAGTGCGAGTTCAGCCATGCAGTTGTATGGCTGAACTCGCATTGGATTCGCAGCAAAAAAGGTGCAGGAGTCTTTTTTTCTCTCGCACTGGAATCGCATCGCATGAGTGTTCTCACCCAGGGCCGTCTTAAAAGCATCATGGGCCCCTGGGCAAAGTAATGCACTGGGACCCCTACCAGCCTGCCCCAATTTACGCACCTATTCTCAAGAATTAAAGTATAAATAGTTGATAGAATTAAACATATATTTATTAGTACTCTCAATAAAATTGATTTTAAACAGAAAACAGAAGAAAACATGTTATAAATCAAAAACGAATCAACACAAAGGGCACGGTACAAGGGGAGAAAGAAGGGCGCAGTATGGTGGGGGGCAAAAGGGCACTATGCTGGGATCAGAAGGGCACAGTACAGGTCCTTGGATGCTTTCCAGGACAGTTTAGTAAAAAGCATGACAGTTGGAAAGTAATGATTATCCTGGGGCCCCTGGGCAGTGCTCCGATTCATGTGCAAGTCCACAGTTCGCACTGCTATCTGCGAACAAATCTGGGGGTGTCATTAACTTTTTAATAACATCCACAGTGGTTCACAGAGGGCAGTGTGAACTGCCTGCGGGAGAGTTGCGATGCGGACGGCTCTGGAATCACGCCGGATGAACCGGGGCGCAATGGGCATGCAAGTAAAACGCAAGTCCTGCTTTTTTAGTGTTTTTTTTACACGTTTTTGCCACTATTTTGTAGGGATTTGCATTTTTAAATCTGCCTAGCAACAAAATTTCCCCTCCCAAAAAAAACAAAAAAACACACCACGGAAATAGCTGTAAAATCACAGTAAAAAAAGTGGTAAAAATTTGGTAAAAGTCGCAGAAAGCACAGCAAAATGCACTGCAAAAACGCTCAAAAGCAACATGCATAGGTGTGAATCAAGCTTTGAGTGCCCCTACTCTGGATGAATGAGCACTGGAGGCACAGCAGGCAGCAGCATTGTCAGTCTGGGGGGAGGGGAGTGTAAAGGCCCATACACACAATACGAAATTCGTGGGGGAATGTTCGTACCACGAACGATCTTCCGCTTTTCAGATCGTTAGTATGGAGCTTTCGACAGCCGATTCTGGATGTGCAGACTATAAATTTTTTGTCGGATTCAACACATTACATCACTTCTGAAGTTGTATTCGGTCGTATGAGAATTTTTGTATGATGAGTAACCTCTTCACTTTCCACATAAGACAAGCGTGCAACAAAAAACGGACGAACGGTCGTCCAAAAAGCAGATCGTGTGTACGAGGCTTTCGGCTCCATTCACATCTATGAATGTTGCTTTTGAGCGTTTTTGTAGTGCTTTTTGATGTGCTTTCATCGTTTTTTTTACTGTGTTTTTACCGCGATCATGCTGTGATTTGCGGCTTTTATGCTTTTTTTTGGATAATTTGTTGTTGGGCGGATTTAAAAACGCAAATCGCGGCAAAGAAATGCACTACATGCTTTTCTGTAACTTCTCCATTGAAATCTATTGAACCAAAAAAAGCAAAGAAGCACCGTTTTGCTCTTAACCAATCCAGATCCGCGATATAGCCGAAGTACGACTCCAGCGCGGATCCGAATTGCTGGGTGGATGTCAATGGACGTCCTGGCAATGTGCGCGCTTCTGGCGGCGCACGTCTGCCACACGCTGCGTGGGCGTGCCCGCGGGTCGGGCGGACTCAATGTCCGCCGAGACCGCGATCCCCTGTCAGAGCTGCAGAATGGGGAACCGCCGATGTAAACACGGTGGTTCTCCGTTCTGTTGAAGGGGACATAGCAGATCTACTGATCCCTGTCCTGGGATCAGTTAGATCTGTTATGTCCCAACCAGCTCCGCCCCCCCACAGTAAGAACACACCCAGGGAACACTGTTAACCCCTTCACTGCCCCCTGCAGGTTAACCCCTTCACTGCCAATGACATTTATACAGTAATCAGTGGACATTTAAATTTCTGATCACTGTATAAATGTCATTGGTCCCAAAAAAAGTGTCAAAAATGTCCAACATAACTGCTGCAATATCGCAGTCCTGATAAAAATCGCAGATCGCCGCCATTACTAGTAAAAAATAAATAATAAATAAAAACGCCATAAATCAATTCCCATAGTTTGTAGACGCGATAACTTTTGCGCAAACCAATCAATATACGCCGATTGCGATTTTTTTTTTACCAAAAATATGTAGAATATATATCGGCCAAAACTGATGAATAATTTTTTTATTATTATTTTTTTGGGATTTGTATTATAGAAAAAAGTAAAAAATATTGTTCTTTTTTCAAAATCATCGCTCTTTGTTTGTTTATAGCGGCGATCAGAAATGACGCAAAGGTGATCAAATACCACCAAAAGAAAGCTCTATTTGTAGGAAAAAAATGATATAAATTTAGTTTGGGTACAACGCCGCACGACCGCGCAATTCTCATTCAAAATGCCACAGCGCTGAAAGCCAAAAATTGGTCTGGGCAGGAGGGGGGTTTAAGTTCCCTGACCATGTCCAAAAACGCAGAGGCACAAAAATGCATTGATGTGAACGTGTTCCATTGGAACCCATGTTAAAAAAATGTCCTGCATTTCTGCAAAAAGCCTGAAAAGACGCATTGGTGTGAATGGAGCATGAGGCTGGATTCACACCTATGCATTTTTAGTGCTTTTTGTATTTTACAGAGCTCAAGCTCTGTCAGATTGGATAGAGAGCGTCTGTGAACCGCAATTTTCAAGTCTTGCCACAGATTCTCAATTGGATTTAGGTCTGGACTGTGACTGGGCCATTCTAACACATGAATATGCTTTGATCTATTCTAAACCAATGGTTCTCAACTCCGGTCCTCGGGACCCCCCAACAGGCCAGGTTTGCAGGATAACTGAAATACATCACAGGTGATATCATTTGCTGCTCAGTGATTGCAGTATTCTAGTCTGCATCTCCCCAAGGTAATACTTAAGGCCTCATACACACGGGCGTATTTTGACGCCGGCGTCTACTGACGTTTTTTAGCTGCTCCCCATGTTAGTCAATGGCCACATAAAATACGTCGGCGTTTTTGAGCTGTAGATGGCGTCGGCGTATCAGAGAACCCACGACCAGCGCGTTCCTTGGCTGCAACGACGTCAAAAAGCGCCGCAAAACGCCACGAGATGCCAACAGACGCCAACAAACGCCACCTAATATTGTACCGGCGTTTTCCGGCGTTTTTTGACGCCGACGTTTTTAGGTTGAAAAATAGCAGAGGAATGATTTTTTTTTAAAAAACGTCTATTGACGCCGACGCTCACTAGCGCTCAAAAACGCCAATGCATAACGCCGAAAAACGTCGACTTTATCTCCTTGACGTCGGGCCCGACGTTTTGTTTATTATTTTATATACGCCCGTGTGTATGAGGCCTTAAATCTGTTGGTGGGTCCTGAGGACCGGAGTTGAGAACCACTGATCTAAACCATTCCATTGTAGCTCTGGCTGGATGTTTAGGGTCGTTGTCCTGCTGGAAGGTGAAGCTCTGCCCCAGTCTTTTGCAGACTAACGGGTTTTCTTCTAAGATTGCCCTGTTTTTGGCTCCATCTATCTTCCCATTAATGCTGACCAGCTTCCCTGTCCCTGCTGAAGAAAAGCATCCCCACACCATGATGCTGTCACCACCATGTCTCACAGTGGGGATGGTGTGTTCAGGGTGATGTGCAGTATTTTCCGCCACACATAGCGTTTTGCTTTTAACCACTTCAGCCCCGGAAGGATTTCACACTTTAGGACCGGAGCCCTTTTTGTGATTCGGCACTGCGTCGCTTTAACTGACAATTGCGCGGTCGTGCGACGTTGTACCCAAACGAAATTTGCGTCCTTTTTTTCACACAAATAGAGGTTTTTTTAGTGGTATTTGGTCACCGCTGCGTCATTTCTGATTGCCGCTATAAACAAAAGAAGAGCGACAATTTTGCAAAAAAACCCAAATTTCTTACTTTTTGCTAAAATACAAATCCAAAAAAAAAATATAAAAAAACATTTTTTTTCATCGGTTTTGTCCAATTTATATTCTTCCTCATATTTGTGATAAAAAAAAATCGCAATCGGCATTTATTGATTGGTTTGTGCAAAAGTGGTCGCGTTTACGGATGATGAGAATTCATTTCTGGGGTTTTTATTTATTTTTTTTATTTTTTACTAGCAATGGCGGAGATCTGCGATTTTTAGCGGTACTGCGATATTTCAACGGGCATGTCAGACCATTTTGACACTTTTTTGGGACCATTGGCATTTATACAGCGATCAGTGCTATAAAAATGCACTGATTACTGTGTAAATGCCATTTGCAGTGAAGGGGTTAACCTGCAGGGGGCGCTCTAAGGGTTAACTGTGTTCCCTGGGCTGGTGTTCTAACTGTGTGGGGGCTGCCCTGGCTCGGGAAGGGAAGTGGTCACGGCTTCCATGTAGAGAGGAAGGCTGTGATCACAGCCCTTCCCCCCTCACAGAACGGAGGTCCGTGTTTACTTACACGGACCTCCGTTCTTTCAGTGCGGGGGGGGCATCGCGGGTGGCCGGCGGAGATCGAATCCACCGCACCCGCTCCCTGGCCCCCCCGTCATATGACGGCGTTTTGCGCAATGGAGCCACCTTGTCGCCGTCAGATTCCGATCGGCAAGTGGTTAAGCCAACACTTCAGTTTTGGTCTCATCTGACCAGAGCACCTTCTTCCACATGTTTGCTGTGTCCCCCACATGGCTTCTCACAAACTGCAAACAGGACTTCTTATGGTTTTCTTTCACCAATGGCTTTCTTCTTGCCCCTCTTCCATAAAGGGCAGATTTGTGGAGTGCATGACTAAGGCTGGGTTCACACTAGTCCGATTCTCGGACCGACATGAGGAGCAGAAGTCGCATTACATCACAAAAACAATAATTCCCTATGAGAGCAGTCTTATCTGCTCCGACTTGTGTTTTTCAAAGTCGGACCGACTTTGAAAAAGGTTCCTGTACTACTTTTGTCCGACTTTGATCCCACTTCAGCCCATTGGAAGGCATTGAAGTCGGATCAAAGTCATATCAGTGTCTTTACTGATCCAACTTTGGCATGCGACTTGTGCTCTGGGGATCATGAAGGGGAACTCCACGCCAAATTTAAAAAAAAAAAACTGGCAGGCCCTTTGGTCTGGCATGGATTTTAAGGGGAACCCCCACGCCAAAAAAACGGCGTGGGGTCCCCCCCACAATCCATACCAGACCCTTATCCGAGCACGCAGCACGGGAGGCCAGGAAAGGGGGTGGGGACAAGCGAGTGCCCCCCCTCCCGGACCATACCAGGCCGCGTGCCCTCAACATGGGGAGTATGGGTGCTTTGGGGCAGGGAGGGCATTCGTGAAGGAGATCCCGTCGTGTCAACATGGGAAGAAGAAGAAGAAGAGAGGAAGAACAGAGGGAAGGGGACAGTGGAGAAGACCAGCAAAAGAGCAGAAGACACCGCAGAGAAGGAGAAGAAAGAAGACCCCTCAGAAGATGGAAGACCCCGCAAAAGAGCCGAAGAAAGAAGAGCCAGAGAGGGGAGAAGACCGCCGGGGCAGATTTAATAAAATATTTTAAAAAGCTGTGTGGTTTTTTGTCTACATATTTCTTTCCAGGTAAATGGGTAGGGGTACGATGTACCCCATACTCATTTACATAGGGTGGGGGGCCGGCATCTGGGGGCCCCCTTGTTAAAGGGGGCTTCCAGATTCCGATAAGTCCCCGCCCGCAGACCCCGACAACCACCGGCCAGGGTTGTTGGGAAGAGGCCCTTGTCCTCATCAACATGGGGACAAGGTGCTTTGGGGTGGGGGGCGCAGAGCCCCCCTGCCCCAAAGCACCCATACTCCCCATGTTGAGGGCAGGCGGCCTGGTAATGTGCAGGAGGGGGGGGCCACTCGCTTGTCCCCACCCCCTTTTCCTGGCCTGCCGGGCTGCGTGCTCAGATAAGGGTCTGGTATGGATTGTGGGGGGGACCCCACGCCCCTTATCAGCGTGGGGGTTCCCCTTAAAATCCATACCAGACCAAAGGGCCTGGTATGCTCCTGGAGGGGGACCCCATGCCAGTTTTTTTTTTAATTTGGCGTGGAGTTCCCCTTCAAAATCCCCAGAGCACAAAGTCGGATCCCTGTTCACAGACAAACGGTCCGACTTTGACCCTATGTAGGACCGTAAATCGCACAGCAAAGTAGGATCAAAGTTGGACCGTTTTTTTGTCAGATAGTGTGAACCCAGCCTAATAGTTGTCCTGTGGACAGATTCTCCCACCTGAGCTGTAGATCTCTGCAGCTCTTCCAGAGTTACCATGGGCCTCTTGGCTGCTTCTCTAATGAATGCTCTCCTTGCCTGGCCAGTCAGTTTAGGTGGATGGCCATGTCCTGGTAGGTTTGCAGTTGTGTTGAACAGAGCTCTTGGGATATTTTTTTTATAACCTAACCCTGCTTTAAACTTCTCCACAACTTTATCCCAGACCTGTCTGGTGTGTGCCTTGGCCTTCATGATGCTGTTTGTTCACTACGGTTCTCTAACAAACCTCTGAGGGCTTCACAGAACAGCTGTATTTATACTGAGATGCACACAGGGGGACTCTATTTACTAATTAGGTGACTTCTGAAGGCAATTGGTGCCACTAGATTTTAGTTAGGGGTATCAAAGTAAAGGGGACTGAATACGAATGCCCCCCACACTTTTCACATTGTAAAAAAAAAATGAAAACCATTTATCATTTTCCTTCCACTTCACAATTATGAGCCACTTTGTGTCATCTATCACATAAAATCCCAATAAAATACATTTACATTTTTGGTTGTAACGTGACATAATGTGGGAAATTCCAAGGGGTATGAATACTTTTTCAAGGCACTGTGTGTCACCTATGTGTTATATGGGTCACTTGGGCTATACAGGGACCAGTAAAGGATTTTGCAGCTAAAGGCCCCCAGGGAGATGATTGGTGAACAATGAGTGTGACAATGAAGATGTCATCTTGGAAGAAGTAAATGACAAGGGGATATGGAAGTGGCATGAGCTGCCCGCAGCAAGGACTGGGAGGTTAACATACATTGCCATAAAGCAGTAATAAACCCAAAAGCAAACATTTATTATATTACAGCTTATTAATTATTAGATGTGATGGCTGCATTAGTGCTCTTTTTTAGCTTTCTTTCTTTACTTTTCACCTGGTGATCCAGCCAGTAAATCTGTTCATAGGTGTGCGTAGCCAATTACATTAGGGTGAGCACCCCAAAGCTCAAACACACATACCTTTCTCTGCAGCCTCAGCTGCACTGGACAGTGAATGAATGGGAATTGCTCTGTGCTGAACGGCTTCCTGTTCATTCACAAACTGAAGCATAGTAAACACCGTTTATTATGCTTCAGTTATGATTGAACACAGTGAGTGAGCGTGTTCGCTGGGTTCATTTAGAAAAGGAAGGGGACGGTAAATGACATATTGATTGGCCCCTTCCCCCACTCTCCATCATGAAACCTCCCCTGCAGCAGCTGGGGGGGGGGGGGGGGCGGAGGAGGGAAGCCAGCAGTACTGCTGTGGGGGCGCAACACAGGGGGAAAGCCCGGGCAGTAGGGTGAATCGCCACTGCACAGAGTGATTAGAGTGTGCCCAGGCACACCTGGCACACCTCCTATGCACGCCTGTGAGTCTGTTGTTTTTCAAAAGAACAAGCTCTCCTGCAGATGTAACAGTCAGAGGGTTGAGATAAACCATCTATTACTGACATGGGTGCTTAAAATGATCAGCTTTAGTTATTTATGTAAAACCTTTATCCCAAAAATATCAAAACAGTTTACTATAACTGATTATAAAGTGTTATGCCGAGTACACGTGGGGTGAATATCGGCTGACATCAGCCATTGCAGTAGAAACCGTCTGACTTTCGGCCTGTGTGTACAGCTGCCTGTCCGACAGAAGCCAATCTCATGACCAGCTTCTGTCAATCGAGCATGCTTGAAAACCAGCAGCCGATCAGCATCTAATCAGCGCTTGCAGTCAATGGCTGCGAGCACTGGCCGGCGTGTTCCGGCTGGATGGTGGCCCCCCTGTCAGCACAATGGGGGGGGGGAGATCACTGTACTAACATTGCTTGCGTTAGTACAGCCATTGTTTGAATGACAAAAAACAACTTTATGATGTGTACCAGGCTTTAGCTGGAGTTAAGTTTCATTTTGTTAGTGTATTTATATCTGCTAGTACATCTGACACTCCCCTCCCCCCAGGCTGACAATGCTGCTGTCCAAATGTGCCCCCTCATCCAGAGTGAGGGCACTCTAATACAGGAGGTATGTCACTGGTCGGCAAGGCCATGGATAAGGGGGTACCATCGGTTCTCCTATAGGGGGCCCTGGCCAGCAGGGTGAATCGGATGTTGGCAGAGAGGGTGATCGGTGCGGGGGGGGGGGGGGGGGGGT
>BLSH010104793.1:304867-357901 GCA_018402905.1 Glandirana rugosa | reverse complement strand
CCCCCCCCCCCCCCCCCCCCCCCCCCCCCCCCCCCCCCCCCCCCCCCCCCCCCCCCCCCCCCCCCCCCCCCCCCCCCCCCCCCCCCCCCCCCCCCCCCCCTATTGTTACTGCAGGGATCTATTGTTCTTGGGAGGAGGGGTCACTTTTATTGTTATCAATAAATTCCATAAAAAATTATTCTTGGTTCTGTATTATCTAAAAGGGATGGTACTGGGAGGTAGGTAGGGGTGAAGACAAGGGGTATATAAATGTACTCCAGTATGGAAATAATCCAAGCGTTATATAAGAAGAGATTACTAACGGAACATACAGTCGTGTCCATAAATATTGGGACATCAACACAATTCTAATCTTTTTAGCTCTATACAGCACCACAATGGATTTGAAATGAAACCAACAAGATGTGCTTTAACTGCAGACTTTCAGCTTTAATTTGAGGGTATTTACATCCAAATCGGGTGAACGGTGTAGGAATTACAATAGTTTGTATATGTGCCTCCCACTTTTTAAGTGACCAAAAGTAATGGGACAGATTAAGAATCATAAATCAAACTTTCACTTTTTAATACTTGGTTGCAAATCCTTTGCAGTCAATTACAGCCTGAAGTCTGGAACGCATAGACATCACCAGACGCTGGGTTTCATCCCTGGTGATGCTCTGCGAGGCCTCTACTGCAACTGTCTTCAGTTCCTGCTTGTTTTTGGGGCATTTTCCCTTCAGTTTTCCCTTCAGCAAGTGAAATGCATGCTCAATCGGATTCAGGTCAGGTGATTGACTTGGCCATTGCATAACATTCCACTTCTTTCCCTTAACAAACTCTTTGGTTGCTTTTGCAGTATGCTTCGGGTCAATGTCCATCTGCACTGTGAAGCACCGTCGAATGAGTTCTGAAGCATTTGGCTGAATATGAGCAGATAATATTGCCCGAAACACTTCAGAATTCATCCTGCTGCTTTTGTCAGCAGTCATGTCATCAATAAATACAAGAGAACCAGTTCCATTGGCAGCCATACATGCCCACGCCATGATACTACCACCACCATGCTTCACTGATGAGGTGGTATGCTTTGGATCATGAGCAGTTCCTTTCCTTCTCCATACTCTTCTCTTCCCATCACTCTGGCACAAGTTGATCTTGGTCTCATCTGTCCATAGGATGTTGTTCCACAACTGTGAAGGCTTTTTTAGATGTTGTTTGGCAAACTCTAATCTGGCCTTCCTGTTTTTGAGGCTCACCAATGGTTTACATCTTGTGGTGAACCCTCTGTATTCACTCTGGTGAAGTCTTCTCTTGATTGTTGACTTTGACACACATACACCTACCTCCTGGAGAGTGTTCTTGATCTGGCCAACTGTTGTGAAGGGTGTTTTCTTCGCCAGGGAAAGAATTCTTCGGTCATCCACCACAGTTGGTTTCCGTGGTCTTCCGGGTCTTTTGGTGTTGCTGAGCTCACCGGTGCATTCTTTCTGTTTAACCCGTCCAGATCCGCGCTATAGCCAAAGTACGGCTCCAGCGCGGATCTGAAATGCCGGGTGGACGTCCTGGCCATGTGCGCGCTCCTGGTGCGTACTCACTCTGCGCGGCCGTGCCCGCGGGTCCGCCCGAGACCCGAGATCCCCTGTCAGACCTGCAGAACGGGGAACCGCCGATGTAAACGCGGCGGTTCTCAGTTCTGTGACAGGGGACATACCAGATCTACTGATCCCTGTCACTGGGATCAGTTAGATCTGTTATGTCCCAACCAGCCCCGCCCCCCCACAGTTAGAACACACCCAGGGAACATTGTTAACCCCTTCACTGCCCCCTGCTGGTTAACCCCTTCACTGCCAATGACATTTATACAGTAATCAGTGGACATTTAAATTTCTGATCGCTGTATAAATGTCATTGGTCCCAAAAAAGCATCAAAAAAGTCCGACATAACCGCCCCAATATCGCAGTCACAATAAAAATCGCAGATCGCCGCCATTACTAGAAAAAAAATTAAATAATAAAAACGCCATAAATCAATTCCCATAGTTTGTAGACGCGGTAACTTTTGCGCAAACCAATCAATATACGCCGATTGCGATTTTTTTTTTTTTTTTTACCAAAAATATGTAGAAGAATACATATCGGCCTAAACTGTTGAATCATTTTTATTTTTTAATTTTTTTTTTTGGATATTTATTATAGCAAAAAGGAAAAATATTGTTTTTTTTTCAAAATCATCTCTCTTTGTTTGTTTATAACGGCGATCAGAATTGACGCAGAGGGGATCAAATACCACCAAAAAAAAACTCTATTTGTGGGAAAAAAAATTATATAAATTTAGTTTGGGTACAACGTCGCATGAACGTGCAATTCTCATTCAAAATGCGACAGCGCTGAAAGCCAAAAATTGGTCTGGGCAGGAGGGGGGGATTAAGTGCCCAGTAAGGAAGTGGTTAAGGATGTTCCAAACAGTTGATTTGGCCACACCTAATGTTTTTGCTATCTCTCTGATGGGTTTGTTTTGTTTTTTCAGCCTAATAATGGCTTACTTCACTGATAGTGACAGCTCTTTGGATCTCATATTGAGAGTTGACAGCAACAGATTCCAGATGCAAATAGCACACTTGAAATGAACTCTGGACCTTTTATCTGCTCCTTGTAAATGGGATAATGAGGGAATAACACACACATGGCCATGGAACAGCTGAGCAGCCAATTGTCTCATTACTTTTGGTCCTTTAAAAGTGGGAGGCACATATACAAACTGTTGTAATTCCTACACCGTTCACCTGATTTGGATGTAAATACCCTCAAATTAAAACTGAAAGTCTGCAGTTAAAGCACATCTTGTTTGTTTAATTTCAAATCCATTGTGGTGGTGTATAGAGCCAAAAAAGTTTACAATTGTGTCGATGTCCCAATATTTATGGGACCTGACTGTATATCCAATGTACACACAGGTATTATCAGCAAAGGGGTCTCATCATAGGAGTCCTGGTGGTATTGTGCATATATATACTCAGGTATAGTTATTTTACAGATACATCCATATGAATGTTGCAGCAGGGGCACCTGAGGATGGTGTGATGCCTGTCTGTTTTTGTGTCAGAGACCTGAAGAAAAGATTGGGTGGGGGGGGCGCAATCCTGTAACTGTTGTCCAACCAGCCAGGAGTGGAACTTCTCACCAGTATGAACTGTGGTATGACACTGGAACTCAGTCAGCCTATCTACTCTGCGCTTTAGCCCTCACTCCTAGTGTGCAATAGTCTCTTCTGGCTTGGAGCATGGACAGGGTATGTGGCTGAGACCCTCTCTCTCTATTTTCTTCTACTGTGGTTTCAAATGCAACACATCAGAGGCAGGAAGTGCACATGTATTTACAGGCATTTAGAAATTCAGACAGTAGAGGGCATCAGATCCCTGCACACATTTATTCTGTCTGTTTGCTCTTCCTCTTACTGTTGTATGTACTTTATATGCTACATCTGTATCCCTGACAGTCTATTTCTTTCTCCTTCTCTCAGTCATTATTCTGTGATTTTGTATGTTTCTGTAGAATTGTCTTTAAAGTGGTTGTCAACCCGTGACAACCACTTTAACCTACAGGTAAGCCTATAATGAAGCTTACCTGTAGGTGCCCTGCATATCTCCCAAACCTGCACGGTTTAGGAGATATACAGTGTACTAGATGTGCCGGTGTTATTCGGGACATGCGCAGTGAAGAAATGGCCTCTGTGCTGTTTCTTTACTGAGATTGTGCCGTGACTGGCGGTTTGGGAGTGACGTCTCACGACTCCGGCCAGTCACAGAGCCGGAGTCGCGGCCCCGGAGTGAAGAGGGGCTGAAGATGGACGCTGCCAGCACAGGGGACATCGCTGGACATCACAGGGTTCGTTTCTAGGTAAGTGACACATAATGGGCTACTATGCGATGCTTAGTAGCCCATTATGCTTCTGCTTTGCAGGGGAATATAGAGGAAGTAAACCCCATCAGTCTGGATCCGACTTGTGCCGCCCCGAGTCATCCCAAGATGCTTGACATCAGAAATCCCATTGAAGTGAATAAGAGCTGTCTTAATGTACACTACTGAAGTCACTCCGACTTCAAAAAAGGTTCCTGTACTACTTCAAGGCGACTTCTATCTGACTTGTGCCCATAGCATTCAATGAAAGTCGCCTCCAAGTCGGATCCCCCATCTATATTGAAGCGACTTTACAGGAAAAAGAAAAGAATTTTACCCAGGTATGCCCCACAAATTACCCAGGCAACCCCCTCTCTCCCACGCTTTTAGTCGCGTTGTTAGTTGTGCAAAGTCGCGCTGAAGCCACCCTGAAGTCACGCTAAAATTGCCTTGCAAAGTCGTGCCTGAAGTTGGATCGCCCCTGTGTGAACCGGCTCGAATATAGCTTTTCCCCGATTTGAGCAGAGCTGTCAACAGAAAAAAAAAAACTCAGCAAGCAAATGTTGATCAATAACGATCAAGAGAAACCATGTATCTCTCAAATCTTTTAGATCAGGGGTCTCCAAACCTTCTAATCAAAGGGCCAGTTTATTGTCCTTCAGAGCTTAGGAGGCTAGTGGGAGTAGAAAATGCCCCAGACTCAGATGCCCCATCAATGCCCCACCATTGGTTTTTGTGAGAGAAATAGTGCCCCGTTGTTGGTATCAGTGGGAGGAATAGAGTCCCATCATTAGTGTGGATGGAGTGACCGAAGGGCCCGATAGAGGCAAAGGGCCACAGTTTGGAGACCACTGTTTTAGATCATAGGGGTGAACTTCCGTCTGTAAATGAAGTCAGTTTAACCACTTAAATGCTAAACCTTTTTCTGACACTTGCTGTCTATAATAGTTCTGATTGTCCCATTCTGTATCGCTGTCATTTTGTCACTTGTCTTTGCTTCTTGTCTTTTTTTTCTTGTCTGTGTGTAAATTTGTATATTTTTTTTCTTTGGTTGCATTGTGCACATCGTGTAGACTTTTTTTTTTTTAATGTTCCTGTGGACATGACACTGAAGATGACAATTTTCCTGTGCTCTGCAAAGTAGTGTGTAAAGGCACCAAGCATTGGCACAGTTTCTTGTAGTTCTCCTCAAGAGTGGGCAGCTGAGCCGAGGCAGCAATGCCACCAATAGGCTGAGCTCACATTTGCAAAAAAATTCTTAACGGTGTCCGTAGCGCAAACCAACGCACCTGTAGTGTTAATGCGTTTAACACATCCTAAAGAACGCACTCTAGATGCACTCCAAGTGATTTTTCTTTTTTTAAATCTCCTCCCAAACTGGACATGTAGCTTCATATTTGCCACACAGCGACATAAAGCGGTGCAGACTAGGGTTGCACCGATCCTGTTTTTTTTGGCAAATCTCACGGCAAAAAATGCATGCGATTTGAACAGGAGTACGATGCAATTTCCCCCACTGCTCGTGTGTATATAGAAAGAGAAAAGCACCATCTAGTGGGCAATGTATTAAAAATGTTATAACTCACAGTACATATATGGCCACATGCAAAATCTGCATAGATGTCCCAGTGTGCCAATGATGGCAAATCGGGGCCCCTGGAGGTGCTCACAGTGCAGGAGGAGAACTTCCGGGACCCCGTGGTTATAGGATGGAAGAGATGTCAGCTTGGGGGCATTCCTCCTCCGGCGGCTGTGATTTACTATCATCGGTGGACCGGGACACCTATGCAGATTTTGCATTTGGCCATATATGTACTGTGAGTTCTAACATTTTGAATAAACTGCCCACTGGATGGTGCTTTTCCCTTTCTTTAAACACATACACACACAGGAACGTTGGGGGAAATTGCATGCGATTTGGACAGGAACTCGGCAGTGCGATATGCGCTCATTCATTTTGTGTTGATGCAAATTGCACTGGTTTTGTTATTAGGAGCATTTGCATGAGTACTGATACTCATGCAAATGCTTGTTATCAGCACCTATCTCCTGTGTTAGCAGGGCCTAAGGCCTCGTTTGCACTTGCTTCAAAATGTGGCCATGTTTTTAACCACTTGCCATCCACCCACAGTAGATTTACTGTGAACAGGTGGCACAGCCAGCAACGCAACGTACCTGTAAGTCGCAGTGATTTTCGGCACGCATGTTTGTGTCCCCTGCTGACCCATGCTGTGATTGGACACAGCACGAGCTTGTCAGCAGGTTTAAGCCAATTACTTCATCTGAAACCTGCTGATCCGCTGTGGCCAATCGTAGCACAGAGTTCTGTGTTTGCAAACCTACAGAACTCTGTGTACACAGAGCAGCGATCAAGCTGTTTCTTCTCCCTGAAAAGCATGGAGAAAAAGCAGCACACACAAGACATTGTTAGGCACACAGTTAACCTCTTCATTGCCCCTTGATGCTAATCTCTTCCCAGCTAGTGTCCTTAGTACAGTGTACAGGGTTTCTCAACTAGGGTTCCTTCAGAGGTTGCTAGGGGTTCCTTGAGCAATTTCTGCCTCTCAGATTAGTACCCACTGACACCAATGATCTTTTTAGCTACCTGTAAGGATGGAATTCCTCCCAATGACCACAAGTGTAAGGGGCATTCTTCCCATTGACCATCACACAGTTGTAGATATAGTCACTATCATCAGTGGTTACTTGAGATTGTAAAGTTATTTCAAGGGTTCCTCCGTGTTGAAAAGGTTGGTGTATAGTATTATCACTGTATTAGTGTCACCTGCAACCTCAGTGTCAGTGTTCCTCCCAGCCGGTGTCAGTTAGTGCCCGATTGTCCACTGCATTATCACAGTCACACTATAAGTCTCTGATCACCGTCATTACTAGTATAGTGTCTGTGCGGATCAGCATCTTGATCACGATCAGAGCTATACTGGTGTCCCCCAATAGTATAGTGTCCCCAAAGAGGTTTTCTTCAAAATAGAGAAAACTTTGAAAAAAAAAAAAAAGATATAAATTTTATTTGTGTACAGTATTTCATGACTGCACAATTATTGTCAGTTAATGTAGCAAAGTGCTGAAAAGCAAAAATGGCCTGGTTGTAAAGGGGGTAAAATCATCCGGAGGTCAACACTTTAAATGCTAATCAAAGCAGTTATCTCTAATCTTGCACACTGGAGGTGCTTTACTGGCATTTTTTAGCTAAAATCAGCGCCTGTAAAGCAGCTCTAAATTAGCTCCTGTGTGAAATCCCGAGTGCTTTCACACTTGGGCGGTGCGCTTGCAGGACGGGAAAAAAGCCCTGCAAGCCGCATCTTTGGGGCGATGTATACACCGCTCCCCCACCGCCCTTGCCATTGGAATGAATGGGTAGCTCTTTTAACGTTTGTTTAACCCCTTGGGGGCGGGTTGTTAAAACCACCCCCCTGCCACACGAATAGCAGCGCCAAAGCGCCGCTATAACAGCGGTAAATCGCTGCAAATTAGCAGCGCTTTACTGCTAACGCCCGGGCGCCCCCGGTGTGAAAGGGGTCTAAATAAAATGGTTACGTTACAGATCTGTACACACAGGTGAATTTGTGCTGCGTTGGTGGTTTGCCGCATCTCTCCAAAGCCTCCATAGATGTCTGTCACAGCGCCCCCCTAACCACACCTGCAGCAGTAGAGAGGCTCTTCAGAGTTAGCTTAGCTTTGTATTTCATGTAGAAAATCAACACGCACAGGGCCTTTGCTAAGCTTCATTTAATGCTTCAAAAAGCTTCACAGAAGCATCCAACACACATAAAAAATGCACGATACAGTGGTTGGTGCTTTAATTTGTGTTACTAATCAACGCAAGTGTAAATGAGACCAAAGAGTGGAAGTGTCAGTGCTTACAACTTTCTCTTATGATTTAATGTAGACAAAAATGTATAAACCAGTGATGGCGAACTTTGGCACTCCAGATGTTTTTGGAACTACATTTCCCATGATGCTCAACTAGACTGCAGAGGACATGAGCATTATGGGAAATGTAGTTCCAAAAAATCTGGGGTGCCAAGGTTCACCATCACTGGTTTAAACTGTTACTTTTCAATATTTAAGGTACATGGGTAACAGCATATTTGTTTTGAGGTTTTGGGTTCTGATGCTGGTTCTCATGCTGTCTCTTGATTTTCTCTTGTGCAGCCTGAATCTGAAGTGTTTGAGATCACTGACTTCACCACAGCCTCAGAATGGGAGAGGTAAGACTTCTTCACTGTTACCTCTGCATTGATAATCCCACACTGTGTTCTGCTCTCTGTCCTGTCATCATCAGTCATAGATCATTGCTTCTGCTACCCTTAACCGCTGTAAGTCCGGCCTATTATTGGTTAGCACTTTCGGCTAGCAGCAAAAGGGTCGCTGGTTCAAATCCCAACCACGACACTACCTTCCTGGAGTTTGCATGTTCTCCCTGTGCCTGCGTGGGTTTTCCTCCGGGTACTCCGGTTTCCTCCCACACGCCAAAGACATGGTGGTAGGTTAATTAGATCCTGTCTATATTGGCCCTAGTATGTGTATGAATGTGAGATAGGGACCTTAGATTGTAAGCTCCTTGAGGGTAGGGATTGATGTGAATGTACAATGTATATGTAAAGCAATGCATAAACTGATGCCGCTATATAAGTACCGGAAATAAATTAAAAATAAATATTGCACTTTTACTGCTACAGGGCGGCACCTGTGCACCGTATCATATGTGTATATATACGTGATCCGACACTTGCGGGTAGGGAGTGCTCACGCGCACCCCCAACAGCTTGCTTCCACTGATTACACACAGCGGAAGCCAGTCAGCGGGTGCAGGGTACTTGAGGTCCTCTGTCACCTGGGCAGGACCCAGAACTGAGATCTGCCTTTGTAAACAAGGCAGATTGCCACTCTGAAAGGAGGGAAGGGATGAAGTTTTCTCTTCCTCTAGTTAAAGCACATCACACACTGTAATAAAACAATGGCTAGGCACATGATTAACCCTTTGATCGCCCCTGATGTTAGCCCCTTCCCATCCAGTGTCATTAGTATGGTGACCGTGCATATTTTTAGCACTAAACGCTGTATTGGTGTCACTGGTTCCCACAAAGTGTCAAAATGTCCGCCGCAATATCGCAGCCCTGCTATAAATCGCTTATCGGCACCATTACTGATAAAAAGATGTAATAAAAATAAATACATCTCATAGTTTGTAGACGCTATAACTTATGCGCAAATCGATGAATATACGCTTATTGGGATTTTTTTTTTACCATAAATATGTGGCAGAATACAAATTGGCCTAAATTTATGAAGACATTTGATTTTTTTTTTTTTTTTTTTGTTGGATATGAGCAGAAAGTAAAAAATTTTGTATTTTTTTTTCTGTTAGGCTGGGTTCATACCTATGCGAATTGGATGCGGCTTAAACCGCATCCAATTTGCAGGACACTTGAAAACACATTGTTTTCAATGTGTCCCGTTCACATATGTCCGGTGCATTCGCACTCCGCATTGCACAGAAAACGTGTGCCTTTTCTGTGCAGTGCTGTGCGAATTCCCAGCCCGTTGAGTTGAATGGGAGCGCATCTAACACGGAGATACACTCCGCACTGAACAGGGATATTTCCTCTGCTCGTGGCTCCTCCCCCATCTCTCCCCCCGCAGCTACTGCGCTGTGGGAACGGACAGGAGCCGCCGAACTGTGGCTCCGCCCCTTTCCGGCAGCAGACAGGCTGGAATTTGCACCGGACGGGTGTGAAACCAGCCTTAATGTTGGCCTTTTTTGTTTATAGCGCAAAAAAATAAAACCGCAGAGGTGATCAAATACCACCAAAAGAAAGCTCTATTTGTGAGAAAAATAGGACTTAAATTTTGTATGGGTACAAAGTCGCACGACTGCGTAGTTGTCAGTTAAGGTAATGCAGTGCCATATCGCAACAAATGGCCTGGTCATGAAGGGGGGGTAAACCTTCCAGAGGTCAAGTGGTTAAAGGGTTAGTTAACCTTTACCTTTATGCAGCTTTGACCAAAGTGTCCCTATTATAGGTGTAGGGCATTTAGGTATTTCCTAAAACCTGACTGAAAAACTCCCAGAGATGGCATTACCCCACCCTGCCTTGTTGCTAAGACACTCCCAGATGATTTAAACAGCCTCACATGAGCTCTCTCTCCGATCGCAGTAGCTCTCAGCAATGCTGCAAAGGAGTAGATAGTGGACCACATATGTGCAAGGGATTGAGAGCATGTCCCTGCGATAGAGATGAGCAGTAATGCCTGGGAGTGTCTTAGCAACAAGACACGATGGGATTATGCTTTCGCAGGGAGTTTTTCGGCCAGACTTCATGAGTTATGTAAATGGCCTACACCTATAGATAGAGAATTATCTAACTTTAGTCAAAGCTTCATATTATTTCTGTCTACAGGCACTCCTTAGCTGCTTAGCCAGTTTTTTGGTAAAGGCGAACTAACCCTTTAACCTCTTCTGGCCACCGTTGCCTCCCATCCCTTTAAAGCGGAGTTCCGCCCTTTTAAAAGTCAGCAGCTATACTTTTTATAGCTGCTGACTTTTAATAAACACACACTCACCTGTCCCCTGGTCCAGCGATGCAGCTGCCCGAGGCCTCGCTACTCTCCCCCTCCCCTCGGTGGCGCCGGCATTGCGAGTGTGGGCGCCTGACTGTGGCTTCACACCCTGGCGCGCACTGCGCTCTGGCAGGCAATCTTCTGGGACCTGTGACGTGTCCCAGAAGATTGCCGGGAGGGAGGGGGGACAGGGGAACTTCCTTCCGACGCTGCGGTGCCAGGGGAGGAAGTGGGAGCTGGATACCAGCCCCCCCCCAAAAAAAAGATATGCCAATAGTAGCATGTCATGGGGTCACCCGCACTTAAAGCGGAAGTTCCACTTTTGGGTGGAACTCCGCTTTAAGTAGATCGAAATTCTGGGAGGCGGACATTCCAATCATGTGACTGGTATGATTCCCTGTCACAGTAGTCGCATGATCGGAAAGCTCCCGATCGCAAGCATGCATCAGGAGCTTTCTGTAACATGTTAGTTACTCTACTGGGAGTGTGCTCTCAGCACAGTAAAATGTTTACATACAGACATATATATGCGGCCACTAGATGGAGAAAGCCCACCTGCCAAAAGGTGGCATATATGCTCGTGGCCGGCGAGAAGAGGTTAAAGCAAACATTTTTCTTAGGCGTCTATACAAAAGTGATCTCTTCTGAGGTCTCTGCCATTGTCAGATTGGTGCTGTGTCCTTCAAAATTACTACTTTTGTTTGTTTTGAAATGCTAGAGCTATTGCTGAGGTCTCTGCCATTGTCAGATTGGTGCTGTGTCCTTCAAAATTACTACTTTTGTTTGTTTTGAAATGCTAGAGCTATTGCTGTACTTTTGGCCCACTGTGACTTTAATATAGGGAAGCGATAGTGTTGTGTATCCCCTCCCCTTGCCCATTCACAGTGCATTCTGTGATATATGGAGAGGGGGTGAATAAAGGACACCGTCACTTCCCTGTATGGGAACCACAGCTGTCCTAGCTGCAGTGGGCCAGAAGTACAGTGATGGCTCTAGTATTTGGTAAAGACAAAAATAATAATTTTGAAGGGCACATCAACGAACCAACAATATTTTTTAATACATATGTATGTGTGTGTTAAATTGCGTCTCTATGAGTTCTAAATGTAGAAGCAGAGCTTTTGGCACCTATACCCTGCTATGTATATGCCCAGAACGGTCTCTGAGCGGAGATGTTTGGGTCAGCAGTACGTGACGTTATTCCCGACAATAGTGAAAGTGTAGCCTTAGAGCCGGTTCACTCAGGGACGACTTAGTCACCTGACAAGTCACGCTCCATGCAGTACAATGGAACCGTTCTAATAGGAGTGACTCAAGTCGCTCCGACTTAGAAAAAGGTTCCTGTACTTTTTCAGGGGACTTGCATTGACTGCTATTACAGAAGTCGTCTGCAAGCCGCGCTGAAGTTGCACTCTGCAGGGTCACACTGAGTCGCCCCTGAAGTCGGATCGCCCCTGTGTGAACCGGCTCTTAGTTGTTGTGTCTGCTTTCAAACCCCTGGATCTTTGTCGAGGATTTAGGTCACATGAGGGAGTTAAGAAGTAGCATTGTTTTTATTTTTTTTGTTATCCATGGCAAACCAGGCATTTTTTATCTGCAGCAATGGGGTTGTTTTACTAACGCTGTGCAAAATGTGGTACAGCTGTGCATAGAAACCAATCGGCTTCTAAATTCAGTTTGTTCAACTAACCACTTTACCTCCGGAAGTTTTACACCCTTCATGAGCAGGTCATTTTTGTGATACAGCACTGCATTACTTTTAACTGACAATTGCGCAGACGTGCGACGTTGTACCCAAAATAAAATGTTTCTCCTTTTTTCCCCACAAATAGAGCTCTTTTGGTGGTATTTGATCTGCGTTTATTTTATGCGCTATAAACAAAAAACTGACAATTTTTACTTTCTGCTATAAAGCATATCCAAAAAAAAAAGTAAAACATCCAATTTCTTCATCAATTTAGGCCAATATGTATAATGCCACATATTTTGTCATTCTGATTGGTATATTGATTGGATTGCACAACAGTTATATCGTCTACAAACCATGGGATATATTTATGGCATTTATATTTATTTATTTTTGTTACTAGTAATGGCGACCAATCAGCGATTTTTAGCTGGACTGCGATATTGCGGCGGACAGATTGGACACGAACTGAGACTTTTGACACTTTTTTGGGAACCAGTGACACTAATACAGTGATCAGTACTAAAAATGTGCACTGTCACTGTACTAATGACATTGGCTGGAAAGGGGTTAACATCAGGGGCGATCAAAGGGTTAACTGTGTGCCTAGCTGATGTTTTATTAGTGGGGAGGTGCTTTTACTAGGGAAAGACATGGATCCTAGTCCCTGCTTTGCAGAGAAACAGGATCCATGCCTTCCCTTCTGTCAGAATGGCGATCTGCCTTGTTTAGATAGGCAGTCCGCCATTCTGCCTCCCTGCAAGATGAGCGGTAGGTGCCGGTGGGAATGGAGTCCGCTGTACCCACTGATCAGCTCCCGCTGTGTATAATCACAGCGAGGCCGCCGGCGGCGCGCGTTTACGCCCCCTACCCAGAAGTGCAGGATCACGTGTGTGTGTATGTGTGTGTGTGTGTATGTGTATATATATAATATAATATAATATAATATGTGTGATCCTGCACACAGCACAGCCTCCCTTTAGCAGTAAAACTGCTATAGAGCGGTCAGCAAGTGGTTAAGCTTTGACAAACTTGGAAGCTGAATAGTTTCTGTGCAGAGCTGCACCAGATTTTGCACTCCCTAGTTTTAGTAAATCAGCCCAAAAAATATTCGGTAATTCAGAGTTCTGTCTAATTGATTCATATGAAGTGTGAAATGTAATTATAGGTCTTTTTAATGCAGGTTTATTTCAAAAGTAGAAGAAGTCTTAAATGATTGGAAACTAATTGGCGAGTCCTCCAAGAAGACCCCAGAGAAGGTATAGCTGTCATTTCGAAACATTGTCTGTTTTTTTCTTTGTTTTTTTTTTTTATGGATTTTAAAAAAGTGCCAGGAGCTTTTTTTATATGCATTCTTGCAACAGTCCATTGTCCACATCTCATAAAGCTCTGACCCTCATTTATATTACAGGGAGAGTACACTACTGGAGTGTGGGAGGAGAAAGGAGATGACCTTTCATTTGCAGACTTCAAATTTAGTATCAAGCACCATTATTTGGTACAGGAGTCGGCTGAAAAGGAAGAGAAGGAAGATGGAGGAGAAGGTAAAGGGATACTTGGCGTTTTGTATGAAGTGTCTGACTGAAAAACAGTCTGAGGGGAATTTATGAAGACTGGAGCAGATGTGCATTGCAATCAGATTCTATCTTTCCTTTTTAAAGCTTAACTGAAGCTGATTGGCTACAATGTACAGCTGCTCCAGATTCTGCCTGTTTTAGTCAATTTTCCCTTCCATGTTTCTCTCCTAGAAAGCAAGCAATCATTGTCACCAGTATGTCCTACTGGTTACTCAAATCGGATTTTGTTTCCGAATTGATCAACACAAATCAGCAACAACAGTATAGTGCGATTGCCTGCCTGACTGGATATGAATGG
This sequence comes from Glandirana rugosa, assembly GCA_018402905.1. Classification (NCBI taxonomy): domain Eukaryota; kingdom Metazoa; phylum Chordata; class Amphibia; order Anura; family Ranidae; genus Glandirana; species Glandirana rugosa. The sequence goes on along the minus strand of BLSH010104793.1, from coordinate 343,878 downwards.
ATTACTTATGTAGTCTTACACTGCATTGTTGTTAAAGTCCATCTCCAGACAAAAATGACAGCCTTTAACTGATCACTGGCATCACAAAAATAAAATCTAAATTTACTTTACCTTTTTACTCTACTTTATTTGAAGCCATAGTCGTGTGGTGCTCCAGTCCTGAGTGTCTTTTGTTTACAGGAGGCAGGGTCCTTCTTTGAATGTCCACGTTATTGCCTGCATGATGTGGACACTTGCTATTGGCGGGTTCTCTCACAATCCAGAAGAGTCAGAAGCTGTGACATCAGGACAGGGGTGACTGGCTGATGCAGTCCCCCGTACCCAGAAATGGTGCTGAAGATGAAACTGGATTGTGAAAATTCTAGATGAACCCCCTCTTCACACCGCTATACACGCTTTCTAGCAAACTGCAAAAAAACTGGGATTTTTAGTTCACATATATTGCAAAACATGTTTAAGCTGGCCAATTGCATCAAATGAATCCCTCTCTGGCCAGTCCCTACTCAGCTCTGCAAAATGCAAATGCTGCGGTGGCTATAGTGCCAAATGGGGCAGATAAACACAAGTTGTAGGAGGGCTACAAAGTTCAGGTCTGGTCACTGATCTGCAATGCATTAGACTATATACCTGTGCTCAAATCCCAATAGCTGCTACATGTATATAATCCAGCTGGTGCTATATGGATGTGACCACCTTAACACTGAAAATTCTGGATGAACCCTCTCTGCACACTGCTATATAGCAAACTGCAAAAAAATTGGGATTTTTAGTTCACATATATTGCAAAACATGTTTAAGCTGGTCAGCTGCGTCAAATTAATCCCATTATGGCCAGTCCGTACTCTGCTCTGCAAAATGCAAATACTCAGGTGTATATAGTGCCAATTTGGGGCAAGTAGACACACGTAGGAGAGCTACAAGGACCCGGATGATGGACTTGTCAGCAGGAGGCAGAGAAACGGCATTACACTAATCTTCCCAGTTGTTAGCTGTGCATGGAGGCGTGTCAGAACTCTGAAAATTGGAGCACAGACAGGCTATGCTCCCAAGTAGAATGCAAAGAAGAAACCTGACCAAGCTGTGGTGGATGTGATTCCATACCCAGTTGGGTCAGTTTGCAATAGGAATGCAGAGGAGCTGTCAGGATTACCAGGTATGTCACACAAAGGAAGCAATGCAAAGAGAACAGAATACTTTTTCATACAAGTAAATTGTATCACAGACACATATCAGGAAAATGAAATATTGGGCTACATGCAAACTTATACCTTAAAGGCTAAGTTCACCTTTTTTTTTTTATTATTCTAAATTCCTGCTCCCCTATGTACCAATATAGCATTAATGTACTAATTTTGCAAAAATAAAACCGCTTTCCATTAATTCTACACAGGCTTACATTACTGACTTCATAGCTGTTTAAAAACACTGCTCCGTTACTTCTGCCTTACTTTCTGGACAGACTATAGGTCATGACACAGGACGGAGTTTACCAGCTGATCTCATTAGCCTACACCCTGCATCATCTACCCTCAGCTGGTCAACTCCTTCCTGTGTCATGACCTAAAGTCTGTCCAGGAAGTAAGGGAGAAGTAATCAAGCTATGTGTTTAAACAGCTATGATGAGAGTGAGGTAACGCGGGTGTAGAATTAATGTAAAGCTGTTTTATTTTTGCAAAATAAGTACATTAATGCTATATTGATAAATAAGGGAGCTGGAATAATAAAAAAAAAAGGTGAACTTAGCCTTAGTCTCTCATTCTGCAGTATTGTCAATTACTATTTTTAAAAAGCAGCAGGTTTGCTTGCCCAGTGAGATACTCTATACCAGGGATATGCAATTAGTGGACCTCCAGCTGTTGCAAAACTACAAGTCCCATCATGCCTCTGCCTCTGGGTATTATGCTTGTGGCTGTCAGTCTTGCTATGCCTCATGGGAATTGTAGTTCTGCAACAGCTGGAGGTCCGCTAATTGCATATCCCTGCTCTATACTATAATGTAATACTAATTGTATTAAAACTTATTTCCTTTTTCTAGATTCCCTTCCTGTGTCCATGCAAGATCTGCTGTGTACAAACAATGACTTCCCTGCAATCGCTCATTGCCTAGTTCGATGGTACGTACTTTCACATAGTGGAATAACCCGATGCAATATAGGTTGTGATTAGGGTGCACCAATACCGTTTTTTATCGGCGAGTACAAGTACAAGTGCCGATACTTTTGGTCAAGTACTCGCCAATACCGTGCGATTTGTGTCAATACTAAAAATTGGTGCAAATCACACTGCAAAGAATCGCTTGTGATTTGAACAGGGATATGGTGCAACTCCTGTCCGAATGGCAATTCGGTTTTACCCACTTCTCGTGTGTGTGTGTGTAGAAAGGGAAAACCGCCATCTAGTGGGCAGTTTAAAAAAATTGTTAGAGCTCAGTACATATCTGGCCAAATGCAAAATAAACTACATAGGATTCGGACAGAAATCGCACCGCATTCCTGTTAAAATCGCAAGTGATTCTTTGCAGTGCGATTTGCGTCCATTCATTTTAGAAACATAGAAAAGTGACAGCAGAAAAAGACTGAGTAGTCCATCCAGTCTGCCCCCTTTTTTTTTTGTTTTGTTTTGTTTTCCCATTAAACTCGTTGTCTGACTATAGATTTATGTTTATCCCAAGCATGTTTGAAACCATTTACTGTTGACCGTCTTGCAATCTCTGTTGGTAGTTTATTCCAATCATCAACCACCCTTTCAGTAAAATAATACTAAGATTAGTTTTGAACTTCCCTCCAGTTAGTTTGAGGTCATGTCCCTGTGTTCTTAATTTTGGTTTCATATTGAAAAGACTGCCCTCCTGAACCTTATTCACCCCCTTGATATATTTAAAGGTTTCAATTATGTCTCCCCTTTACCTTCTTTCCTCCAGACTGTGTTTAAGTTCCTGAAGTCGCTCTTGATATGTTTTATCCCCCAGACCTTTGACCATTTTTGTTACACGTCTCTGAATTATTTTTATCTTATCAATATCCTTCTGTAAGTGAGGTCTCCAGAACTGGACACAGTATTCTAAGTAAATCACAAATCGCACTGCAAAGTATCAGTTTCCATATCGGGAGCATTTGGGCGAGTACCGATACTCGCACAAATGTTTGTGTCGTTACAGATATCGTTATCTGTGCATCCCTAGTTGCAATACCTTAACTGCATAAAATCTGATCATCACTTAAATCTTAGTATGTAGTATAATATATATTATGAATTTATTATTATGTAATCTATGCAATCATGTAATATAAGCCACGTAGGCCTTAAAGCTTATTTCGGTTAAATCTTTCCAGCAATGGTCTAATTAAAATTCTGTTTGCTGGGCTGTTATGCTGTACGCAGGGTTAAACAATTTGAGTCCATGGATCACAAAAAAACAGACAAATGTGATAATTGTTTTGGTTAAGTGACTCAAGTATTGAAGCAAGAAAGCCAGGCAACTAGCATTTTCAGAAGTAACAGCCATTACAGCCTCAGTTTTTCTCTTATTATATTGTAATCGGTGAAATGTAGTTTTACTGAAAACTTTACAAAAGACTCCTAGAACAAACCACAAGCTACTGGGGTTTAGATGTCTAGTCTGCTGCTGTGTAATATCGACATCTAGTGAGTAAATCTTTGTGCTACAAGTAGGCAGTGATAAGAAAGTGATGTTCAGATGTAAATTTCTGTCGCCAACCTAAAAAATAGCAGCTAAAAGCAGAAAAGTCAAATATTTAAAACGCTTACATCCATTTTCTTTCCATAAGTGCCGGTTCACACTTCTGTGATGTCAGACATCGCAGCAGCGCTGTGTGGAATTACATGCGATGTCTGCACAATGCAAATTCAGCCATGCTGTAATCAAGGCCTTTGTGCTGAAATGCGTCAGCTGTTTTACTGTTCCTGTACCGTACCTATATGTAGCAATAAAGACTTTGTGTGGACTACTGGTGTTGCCGGTTACATTCTCTTTAAAGCAAGTTTAGTCAGATTGTATGGCTGAATTTGGATTGCATTCAGACCAAAATCAGGCAGGACCCTTTTTTTTTGTCCGCACCAGAATTGGATTGCATGGGTGTTCACACTCATGTGATCCGATTTCTGTACGAATTCACTGTTCGCACTGCTATATGCAAACCGATCTGGTGGTCTCATTAACTTTTTCTGTTAACACCCGTAGCTGTTCGCATAGGGCAGTGTGAACTGCCTGCGAGTTCTATGCAGTGCGGGAACCAGCACTGGAATCGCACTGGTTCCTGCATCACACTGGTGTGAACCAGCACTTAATGTTTTGTTCACATGCAATGTGCCTTTTAATTTGCTTGAAATTGTGACCATTCCATGGAGTCAATCTCTAGCACAGCCCCCCGTTGCTTTTAATTGCACTCCCTTCTGGGAGTGTCTTATTACTGTCTTCTGGCCCAGCTCCTCCTCCCTCCCTTTACCTTTTTATATTTATAATGGCCTCCCATTGCCCAACAAATAAAATTCAAAACACTAACAAAATGCAAAGCCTTTTACAACTCTGCCCCCAGTGCTACATCACCAATCTTCTCCGCTCCTCCCAAGGCCTCCTGCTCTCTAGCTCCCTTGTCTCCTCCTCCCATGCTTGTCTCCAGGACTTCTCTAGAGCCTCTCCCATCCTCACTACCCCAATGTGCCCATTTATCTCCTACTCTATCTACGTTTAGGCGATCCCTGACAACTCACCTCTTCAGGAAGGCCTATCCTGCCTCCAGCTAACAACCGAATCTTCTACTTGCCTCATCAGTTTATATCTCAGTTACTACTTTTTATTTTACCAGCCCCTCCCTATTAGACTGTAAGCTCGCAGAAGCAGGGCACTCCTAACCCTCTTGTATTGAATTGTGTTGTAGCTGTATTGTCTCCTTTTATTTTGTAAAGAGCTGCGCAAACTGTTGGCGCTATATAAATCCTGTATAATTATAATAGTTTAATGTAACTGCCAGAGGAGGAGCACAGGGAAATACTATAGAGCAGTCATTTTCAACCAGGGTTCTTCCAAAGGTTAGTAGGGGTTCCTTGAGCTGTGGCTGATTTACCTTCCACTTGATGGTGCATAGTTCCAGTGCCCAGCGTCCACTTGGAGAAGCCAGCAGAGTGCCACCAATAATGTTTTTCGGCTGTGTGTAGGGTGGACTCCATTGTAGGTGTTCCTTTTTTCTTACTGAATGTAAGGGGCATTCTCATTGACCCCAATGAATTGGTTTTAGTAAGGGTTCTCTGATACTTTAACCACTTCAGCCCCGGAAGGATTTTCCACTTTAGGACCAGAGCACTTTTTGCGATTCGGCACTGCGTCGCTTTAACTGACAATTGCGCTGTCGTGCGACGTTGTACCCAAACAAAATTTGCGTCCTTTTTTTTTCCCCACAAATAGAGCTTTCTTTTGGTGGTATTTGATCGCCTCTGCGTCATTTCTGATTGCCGCTATAAACAAAAGAAGAGCGACAATTTTGCAAAAAAAAAAACAAATTTCTTACTTTTTGATAAATTACAAATCCAAAAAAAAAAAAATATAAAAATTTTTTTTTCCATCGGTTTTGGCCGATTTATATTCTCCCTCATATTTTTGGTAAAAAAAAATCGCAATCAGCGTTTATTGATTGGTTTGCGCAAAAGTTACCGCGTTTACGGACGATGAGAATTTAATTTCTGGGGTTTTTAGTTTTTTTTACTTTTTACTAGAAATGGCGGTGATCTGCGATTTTTAGCGATACTGCGATATTGCAGCGGACATGCGGACCATTTTGACACTTTTTTGGGACCATTGGCATTTATACAGCGATCAGTGCTATAAAAATGCACTGATTACTGTGTAAAGGCCATTGGCAGTGAAGGGGTTAACCTGCAGGGGGCGTTCTAAGGGTTAACTGTGTTCCCTGGGCGTGTTCTAACTGTGTGTGGTCTGCCCTGGCTGGGGAAAGGAGATGATCACAGCTTCCATATACAGGAAGGCTGTGATCATCACACTTCCCCCTTCAACAGAACGGAGATCCGTGTTTACATACACGGACCTCCGTTCTTTCAGTGCGGGGGAGCCATCGCGGGTAGCCGGCGGCGATCGAGTCCGCCCTACCCGCTCCCTGGCTCCCCCCGAACACAGTGAGTGCGCCTCTGGCGGTGCGCGCGCTCACAATGCCAGTTATCGCGGCCGCCGTCCTATGACGGCGGTTCGCGATAGCAAGCCATCTTGCCGCCGTCACGCTGCGGCGGGCGGGCGGCAAGTGGTTAAAGGCATAGTTTACTAAAAAAAAAAACTGCCTATAAACTGCAGATAAGGGGTGTCTGTAGATAAAAACAAACTGTGCAGCTTTGACCGGAGTTGAATAGTGTCCTTGCTTATAGGTCATTTACAGTGGGTATAGAAAAGAATCAGCTCCCTTTTAAAATAATCATATTTCATTGCTTTGCAGACTGAAATTAACACAGACACAGTTATACAGCTGTATTTGCAACTTATAACATCCAAGTGAAAGTTTTAAAACAAACATGTAAAAACAATTAAAAAAAACAGTCACTGAGTTGGAAAAAGGATCACCCCCCCTCCTAAAAATGACTTGTAAACTCAATCAGGTGTAGCTAATCACCTTTTTAATGGCACACAAAGCCATTTGACTTTCAACTGTGATCAGCTGTGCTCATTTTGATTAGCTCAATGTTAAAAAATAGCTTTCCTGGAGCATTTCAGTACCTGGTAGTGCAGCTGAACCAAACAATCAACTGTGGGTGGCAGAGCACTGTCACCGGGATACATTTGTGGACTGCCACAAGTCAGGAGATGGATACGAAACTATTTCAAAGGCTTTATCAATGCCTAGAAGCACAGTGAAGTCTGCTATTAAGAAGTGTAAGGTAATGGGTACAACACAGACCCTCCCTGGATCTGGACGTCGCTGCAAGCTGGATGAAAGAGCCAGGAGGAAACTGGTCAGAGAGGCTACAGCAACTCATAAGTAGTTGCAAGAATTTATGACAAAGAGGGATCATTGTGTGCATGTGACAACATCACAAATTCTCCACAAATGTGGCTTGTATGGGAGGGTTGCAGTAAAAAAGCCTCAAAGGCCACATGCAGCCACCACTGAGCTTTGCCACAACGCACCTTGAAGATTCTGAGGCCACATGGAAAAAGGTGTTGTGGTCAGATGAGACTGAGGCCAGGTTAACATTGTAGAGATGTGGGAACCAGTGCGATTGCAGCACCGGTTCCCGCATTGCATGCTTCCCGCAGGCAGTTCACACTGCCTTCTGCGAACCACTGCGGGTGTCATTACAAAGTTAATGACACCCCCAGATGGGTTTACAGATAGTAGTGTGAACTGTGAATTTGGACAGGAATCTGATTACATGGGTGAGAAAACCCATGCGATCCCATTCCAGTGCGAGGGGGAAATAAAAAGTCCCTGTACCTTTTTTAGTGTGAATCCAATGCGATTTCAGCCATACAACTGTATGGCTGAACTCGCATTGCACAGACATCGCTTGTGCGGTGTCAGTGTGACTCACATGCGATGTCTGTCATCGCATAAGTGTGAACCCAGCTAAAATGAAATTATTTGGCTTCAACACCAAATGATATGTCTGGCAGAAATCTATCCAAATAACACCATTCCTACAGTAAAGCATGGGGGGTGGTAATATCATATTATGGGGGGTGGTAATATCCTGTTATGGGGGTGTTTCTCTGCAGCAAAGACTGGAGCACTTGTCAGGATAAAAGGAAAATGGATGGGGCAAAATATTGTCAAATACTTGAGGAAAATCGGCTGCCCTCTGTCAGAAAGTGGTCAATGGGAAGCAGGTTTACCTTCCAACATGACAATGACCCAAAGCACACAGCAACAGTGACCATACAGTGGCTGAAGGAGAAAAAGGTGAATGTCTTTGCATGGCCTAGACAGAGCCCAGACTTAAACCCCATTGAAAATCTGTGGAATGACTTGAAGACTGCAGTCCACAAACAGTCACCATCAAATTTAACTGAACTTGAGCAGTTCTGCAAAGAAGAGTGGGCAAATATCGCAATGTCTAAATGTGCAAAGTTAGTAGAGACAAATCGCAACAGACTAATGCTCAGTACACACAATGAGATTATGGGGCGAATGATCGTGTTTTTTTTTTTCGCATGCTAATCTCTTATTCACGAAAATTCTCGGACGAAAGAATAAAAAATCGGAAGTGATGTGATGTGTTGTAGTGTATTTGTATTGCATTTTCGATAGACAGCTGTACCGATGAAACGAAAATCGCACGATTGGGCACCGTGCGAGAAAACTTTTTTTGCATATCCGGAAGGAAAACATCGGATGAACTGTTATGATCGGCTCTCGAAAGCTCTGTACTAACGATCCGATTATCGTACGATCGCTTCGAAAGCGGTATGCTCCGTACGATTTTCCGATCGTGTGTACCGGGCTTAAAGGCTGGAATTAAAGCAAAAGGTGGTCTAACAAAATACTGACACTAGGTGCTCTCTTTTCCAACTCAGTGATTCTGTTTTTAATTATTATTTTTTTTCCCTGACATGTTGGTGTTCAATCTTTCACTTGGAAGTAAATACAGCTGGATAAAACAAAAACGGTTTCAGTCTTCATTTCAGGCTGCAAAGCAACAAAATGTGATTATTTTAAAGGGGGTTATTCTTTTCTATAACCATTGTATATGCCTTTATGTAGCTTGACTGAAAATCTCAGATATGGCATCATCTAGTCCTGCCTGTTGCTAGGACGTTGCCGAGACATGGTTCACCTTCCATATTGAAGAGTGGGATTTAAACCCCCTCACATGCACTTTCCCTCCCATGATGCAGCAGCTCTGAGCTCCGCGTTTGAGAACTCTCGCTCTTGTGATGGTGGAGGTGAACAGTATAAGTGGGCATGTCTTAGAGACGGCCTAGCTACAGGGCAGGAGCGCTGCTATTTTTAGATCTTCTGTCAGGTTTCTTCGGCTATACAAATGTCCTACACCTAAAGCAAGGGCATTACTTAACGTTGGTCAAAGCTGTACAGGTTGTTTACATCTACAGGCACCCTTATCTGCATAGGGATTTCTTTTCCTTATTAAAGTTTTACTAAATCCACACCAGTAAAATCAGTCTGTATATGCAGTAAAACACGCTTGTTATACTCACTGTGGAACTTAAGGGGTTAATCCTCTGCTTTGTGTAAAAAGACTGTTTGATCCTGTCTTCTCTGATCTTCCCCTTCTTCCACAGTCCCCAATCCATCTCCTGATAAGACAGAGCCTTGGGGGCAACTCTACACATTATCAGTTTGGTGTCTATTGCTATAGTTTTTGCATGTGATCAGCAAAGGGCCAATCAGCACTGTCCAGACAAAGTAGAATGAAAAACTCCTCCCACAAACTTTTACCAGACACTGATAGAAGTCACAAGACTGCTATATAATGCTGATGAGAAAATATATTTAGCAATTTATATTTACTAAAATGATTGCAATTCCATGTTCTGTGTACTGTGGGAGATCAGATGTAGTGAAAGCAGGGCCCTGGGATTAGTAACACTTTAAGGTGAAGTAGGCCTTTAAAATTATGTTAGAGGTTCATTTGGGGTAGAAAGGTTGAGAGAGGCTGCTATAAAGTCAGCTGGGGCTGTAAACATCACATTCAAGATAGCGGCACCCAGCAGAAGTTTTGTTGCATATTTGCTGCTGGCTTTTAGATGTCTCTGTTGGCTTTTACAGGTAAATAAAACACATAAAATAGTTAAATGGAGGTTCTACCCTATGTCTTACCACTCAACTAACAAGATATCAAAATCCAAAGAGTCTCAATACTACTGTCGAACAGGATTCCCTGAAACTGTCATGATGTCAGGTCAGATCCATATGTTCACCAAAGGCTCGATCGGAGATACCAGAGTGACCCTAGCCGCTATATATGCTCCCAATGATCGCCAGAATCTCTTTATCAGTCACTACCTAGATCAACTTCTAGAGTTCACTGAAGGCCAATTAATACTAGAGGGACATTTTAACGTTCCATTAATGCCCGCTGTATACACATCATCTGGCTCATCGTTTGTTCCCCCTGGCACCTGCAAAAAAATAGCACAATCACTCCATAGAGCCCAAATAGTCGATGTCTGGCGGCTTCAACTTTCTGGGGAGAGGGACTATATACATTCTATTCCTCGCCACATAATGTGTACACATGCATCGATTTCTTTCTGATCCCCCACAACCAACTGCATGCCGTACAAGACTCTTTTATCGGCCCCTTTAACATGGTCAGGCCACGCACCAATAGGAATGACCTACACACTGACTGACACGATTTACTCCAAAGCGAGGTTTTGGAAACTAAACAAGAGTCTTCTTTAGACCCCAGAGGTGGTGGAAGAAGTAAATAGAGAATTAGACTCATACTTCCTGACAAACGACCAAACTGACTGCGACACAGGGATTTTGTGGGAAGCCCACAAAACTGTCATTAGAGGTATCTTGATCAAGCACGGGTCCCGAATTAAGAGACAAAGAGAAGGGAAACGCAACTCCCTCCTGTTAGAAATACACACGGTTGAGTCGCGACACAAACACGCCCCAACTCCGGAAACTCGAGCGGAACTTAGCATCATTACGTAGACAAGTTACTGTCCTACTGCACTATAAGGCCAAAGCAGCTCTACAAAGATGCGGTAGATTTAACTATGAGTCAAGTGCGGTAAGATGCTAGCTACATCGATTCAAGAGCACAAGCTAACAACATATGTCCCTCAAATTGTCTCAGCCACAGGCAGCAAAACTGTACTTCCTCGACAGATCATACAGGAATTTAGAAACTATTATTCCTCCCTATACAACTTGCCAGTCCAACACCCGTCTCAGGATCACGTTGACGACTACATCGTCTCCTCCCAACTCCCACAATTACCCCCAGAAATCAAAGAGGAACTAGACCTCGCCATGACCATGGAGGAAATCCAACAAGCTATCAGTTTATTGAAGCCAGGCAAAGCCCCGGGTCCAGATGGGTTCCCCCTACATTATTACAAATTGTTCCTTCCCAAACTAGGTCCCTACAAGCTAAAATTCTTCAATGCACTGGGATCAGAGACATCCATACCCAGAGAAACCTTAAAAGCCCATATCACTATCATACAAAAAGAAGGGAAAGACGCATCGTGTTGCAGCAGTTACAGGCCTATCTCACTCCTGAATTGTGACCTGAAGTTGTTCTCTAAGATTATAGCCTCCCTAATAGCACAACATCTACAACAGCTGGTCCACCTTGATCAGATGGGATTTATTCCATCTAGAGAGGCCCGTGATAACACTAATAAGGTGCTGAACCATATACATGTGGCACGTGAGACTAAGACACCATGCGTACTAGTAGGCACGGATGCTGAAAAGCATTAGACCGTGTAAATTGGCGCTATATGTTATCGGTCCTGAGCTACATCGGTATAGGAGAACAAATGCTAAATTGGATCACCAATCTCTACTCGGCCCAGACAGCTCAGGTTAAAGTGAACAGAATACTATCCAATCCCCCTCTCATCACGAACGGGACGCGGCAGGGATGCCCTCTATACCCACTACTCTTCGCCCTATCCTTAGAGCCCTTCCTCTGCAGAGTACGACTAAACCCAGACATCTTGGGAGTGAAGCTGGGGGTGGACACAGCATAAAATATCTGCTTATGCAGATGACCTGGTGTTTACTTTGACAAACCCGGGTGTTTCTCTTCCAAACCACTTCCAGAAATTTGAGACGTATGGTAAGTTGTCAAACTTAAAGATCAATTTCAATAAGTCAGAGGCGATGGAAGTCGGAGTTCCGTCCGCCCAACTCCAGACGCTGAAAACAAGCTTCAAATTCAAGTGGACCGCTCTGGCGTTGAAGTACTTGGGAACGCACATTCCACCTGACCTATCCCGTACTTTCGACCTCAAATTTTCTCCACTTCTAATCAAGATCCGTGCTCTCCTGGAGACTTGGCGTCGGGGATCACATTCATGGTTTGGTTGATGTAACCTCATCAAAATGTGCATCTTGCCTAAGCTCTTATACCTTTTCCGAACCTTACCGATAAGAATACCAATGCACTATTTCAAACATCTCCACTCTCTGTTTATCAAATTTATTTGGGCACAAACACGTCCACGAGAACCCCAAAGCCAACTCATCTTGCTGAAACAATGCGGAGGGATAGCGCATCCAGATGCCCTGAAGTATTATCATGCAGTACATTTAGGTAGACTCAGACTGGCACCGTCACCATTCCGTCAAACTTTAGATACAAGTAGAACAGGCTCAAACGGACATAATACTAAAGTGGGCCCCCTGGTGCTATAATTATTTACCCTCAGAAATAAATTTCCATTCCCTGATTGGGCTTACGGTCCACATATGCTCTGACCTCTTCACACAGGCCTAACTCTCCTCAACAGACTCTCACTTGATCCCAATTGTAGAAAACCCACTGTTCACACCGGGCCTTAGAGACTAGACTTACCGAACTCTACGTCAAACCACTACATAGCAAGCATCACACTTGCTGACCGGGGGGGGGGGGGGGGACGATGGCTGTCCATCTCGATGTTGGAGACCACGGGCCCCTTCCACTTAACTTTCTGGAGTGCCCTACAACTCCATCATTTCCTCCTATCCCTACCGAACCCACAGAGGTTTGGGCGACAATTAACCACATTCGAGGAACACTGCTCCGATGAAGGAACGTTGCCGCGAGTACTCTCGAAAATGTACAACCCCTTGACCACCCCTCGAGAGCAACCAGATCTCCCCTGTATAAGAAAATGGGAAGCAGAATTGAACCGCACCTTCACACCTAACCAACGACAAACCATTATTAGGCTTTCATTAAAATCATCCATCTGTGCCAAAATGCAGATAATCAGCTTTAAAATCCTAACGCGATGGTATCGTATCCCACAGATATTACACAAAATTTATCCTGATGTCGATGACCGCTGCTGGCAGTGTCAACAGGAGGAGGGGATGATGCTCCATATTTTTTGCTCCTGCCCAAAACTGACACACTTTTTGAAGGAAGTATGGAAAACTATACAGCGGTTTACCGACTGGGAGATCCCCGACAATCCCGCCTTCTTCCTGTTACACGCGACACCCATTCCAGTGAAAGCCTACAAAAAATCTATTGTACGCCACCTAGTAAACGCGGCCAAGTCATGCATACCACTAAATTGAAAGAACCCACAGCCTCCATCTGTTGCCTGCTGGCTTTTTAAAACGGAAGACATAAAGAAGATGTAGGATCTTGTTCTGTCTGCACAGCACAAGCATGATAAGTATTCCAAGACTTGGAGGCTTTGGAACATTTTAGTCCTTTCAGATAAGAGAAAAGATATGTTCAGTCTATAATTACTGACCTGCTGACCAACTCACTGCTAACCCTTCTCACTGCCCAAAAATGAACAATAATCCTCCCCTACACCGTAACCCCCCCTTTCTTTCTACCCCATCATCTGACCACCTCCTCTCTTCCTTTCTTCTCATTTTCACCCTTTCTCTTTATTCTTGAAAACGGAAAATGAAACAGGCAGCCCCCTTCGATAGGTTCAATGATTCTGTAAAGATTTACCAGATTAGAGCAGTACTTCACTGTCCTGGTGTATATCAGATTATGGCTCCAGGATTAAGAAATGTCGCATGTAACTTAATGTAAATTGTTGCATAAGATGTATCTTTGACATAATGTTTTGGAACTGCCCGCTGTGGTTTGAATAAATAAAATATTTAAAAAAAATAGTTAAATGGGGATACTGAATAATCTTATGAGAAGATTCCACCAATCACCAAAAATGGAACTTCCGCTTTAATAACTCCTTATCTGGCATGTCATTTTTTTTTGGGGGGGGGGGGGGGGTACCTAGTTTTTACAGGTACCCAGCTCCCACTTCTGTTACTGGCGCTGCGGCCCCGAGTGGAAGTTCTCCTCTCCCCCTTCCCTCCCTGCAATCTTCTGGGACACGTCACAGGTCCCAGAAGATTGACTGGCCACTGACAGAGCGCAGCAGGACTTGTGCCCGGCTGTGAAGCCGCAAACTGTCACAGCTGGACGTCTACACTTCCATTGCTGGCGCAGAGGAGAGGAGCGAGGCTTCAGGTGACTGCCTCGCTGGACCGTGGGATAGGTGAGTGTTTGCTTTATTAAAAGTCAGCAGCTACACTTTTTGTAGCTGCTGATATTAAATGGGTGGAAATCCGCTTTAAGGTGTATGGATGTCACTCAATGTTTATTTCAGGGCCGCTCTGCTTCATGTTAAGACCACTGTCATCCAAAATGAGTGTGTTAAGTACCAAACTAAAAAACAATATATTTTTTTTTTTTTTGGTATTGAATTAAAAGGGGAAAAGTTTAGAACAACCATTGTCTGAGAGCGCTGATCGGGTGCCGGTCGGCTGCTGGTTTTCCAGCATACTCGGCCAGCTTCTGTTGGACCGACTGACATACACTCTGACATTAGGCCGTGTGTACAGGGCTTATGGATTGCTCGAGCAGGAGGATTTATATGGGCTGTCCTAACAACTTTCATTGACAGTTTTCCTCACCTGAAGATGGCAGCATATAACCCATGGTCCAGATTTAAAGGGGCCCATGTCCTGCACTGTATGATAAAGAACCATTTTTTCTATTGGATCAAAAGCGGATACATTTAGAGCACATTAAATTCTCTCTTGGTGTAATAATGTTTAAAACCAATTTTATTAACCACTTGACCACTGGGCACTTAAACCCCTTAACAACCAGACCAATTTTCAGCTTTCAGTGCTCTCACATTTTGAATGACAATTACTCAGTCATGCAACACTGTACCCATATGAAATTTACGTCCTTTTTTTCACACAAATAGAGCTTTCTTTTGGGGGTATTTAATCACCACTGTGTTTTTTATTTTTTGAGCTATAATTTAAAAAAACGAAAATTTTGTAAAAAAATTTTTTTTTTTCGTTTCTGTTATATTTTGCAAATTAGTAATTTTTCTTCGTACATTTTGGCCCAAATTTATACTGCTACATATCTTTGGTAAACAAACAAAACAAATTAGTGTATATTATTTGGTCCTTGTGTAAGTTTTATAGAGAGTCTACAAGCTATGGTGCCAATCACTGAATATTGATCACACCTGATATACTGACAGCCTATCTCATTTCCTGAGACCCTAACAAGCCAGGAAAGTACAAATACCCCCCAAATTATCCCTTCTTGGAAAGTAGACATTCCAAGGCATTTAGTAAGGGTTATGGTGAATTTTTTGAAGTTGTAATTTTTCCCCACAATTCTTTGCAAAATGAAGATTTTTTTCTTCCCCAAAATTGTCATATGTTAACGGGTTATTTCTCACACCCAGCGTATGCATACCACAAATTGCACCCCAAAATACATTCTACTCCTCCTCCTGAGTATGGCAATACCACGTGTGAGTCTTTTACACAGCCTGGCCACATACAGAGGCCCAACATGTAGGGAGCGCCATCAGGCGATCTAGGAGAATAAATTACACACATAATTTCTTGACTACCTCTTGCACTTTTGAAGGTCCTGGAGCACCAGAACAATGGAAACGCTCAAAAAATGACCCCATTTTGGAAAGCAAACACCCCAACCTATATTCTAGGAGGCATAATGAGTCTTTTGAACATGTCATTTTTTTCCACAAGTTTTTGGAAAATGTGGAAAGAAAATGAAAACGCATTTTTTTTTTTACACAAAGTTGTCCATTTATACAATATTTCTAACACACAGCATGTACATAGCAAAAATGACACCCCACAAAATATTCTGCTACTCCTCCCGAGTATGGCGATACCACATGTGTGACACTTTTACACAGCCTGACCACATACAGAGGCCCAACATGCAGGGAGCACCGTCAGGTGTTCTAGGGGCATACATTTCAAATCTAATTTGACTACCTTTTACACTATTGTGAGGCACTGTGGCACAGATGGGCAGGGTAGTGGCACGGATGGGCACTGTAGTGGCACAGATGGACACTATAGTGGCACGGGTGTCATGTATGAGAACTGATGTGGTGTGGATGAGCATGAATGAAGCACAAATGAGCCATGGATGGGGATGGATGAGCCACGGATGGGTGGGTGAGCCCAGATGGGTGAGCATGGCTGGGTGAGCATGGATGGATGGGTAAGCACGGCTGGGTGGGTGAGCATGGATGGATGGCTAAGTGAGCACGGCTGGGTGGGTGAGCATGGATGGATGGATGGGTGAGCACGGCTGGGTGGGTGAGCACGGCTGGGTGGGTAAGCATGGATGGATGGCTGGGTAAGCATGGATGAGCATGCATGGCTGGATGGGTGAGGATGGCTGGATGGGTGAGGATGGGTGGCTGAGCATGTATGGGGTGAGGATGGCTGGGTTAGTGGTAAATGGATGGGGTGTTGATGGCTGGGTGGGTGGCGGATGGATGGTGGGGGTGCATCCTGTCACTTAGCAACGCTGTGGGCATTACACATCACCCACAGCGCTGCAGCACCTCCTCTCTCCCCCCTCTCTTTCGCAATGCACCGATCGGTGCGGAGAGGAGAGAGAAAAGCCGGCGGCTGGTTTACATGTGAAATGACGGCGCGATCACGTGGTAAAAGGCCGCTCACAGCGGCCATTCACCGCGATCCGTGACGCGCCGGGTCCCCTGGACCCGACGGTCACGGATGTTCCCGTGTGCGCGCCCCAGGGGGCGCGCGGGAAGCGCATTCATGGGAGGACGTCAATGTATGTCCTCCCAGAGTTAAGCAACTGCCCTGTAGATGTCTTTTGTCTATAGGGCGGTTAAGTGGTTAAAAACATTGTTGTTAACACTCACATTTGAAAACAATTAACGGTCCCACAAGCGCAGAACTAATCTCTATCTCTGTATAACTTCCAGTCACCTCTGCTACCTTCCTACGCGTTTCGTCACTCACTACGTGACTTCTTCAATGGGGATAAAAAATTGAGCACAACCTTTAATTTTTAACGCAACGCACTACATTGCAGTACCATACATTGTCGTTTATTGCGGTGTGCTGTAGTGTATGTGCGCTGGACAACCATTCAAAATCATTAGCATTGCAATGCACGTTATGTGTGTTAATGCACAATGTGGTAAAACGCACATTGTTATAGCATGTTGGCGTAAATAAACCCTCCTCCTTGCTTCGGTACTTGATGAGTCACAGACCCAGAATGAGCACCTCTGAGAAATAGTGAACAAATCGTCATCGCGGTAATGGCTTTTTGAAATGGAAAACATTGCTTTTAAAGCTGACTGGTGTTGTCGTACAAAGTCTATCATGCCTCTGGGTTTACCCCCAGGACATTAACTAATATGAAATGAATGTTAATTATGTGAGATATTGCTATGTACAGCAGAGGAACAAGCAAGGCTTAATCCAAGCAGCTACCTTTTAAATAATAAGTTAACAGCTCCCAGATGTCTGAATCTATCTAAAAAGTTAAGTGATTCTAAAGGCAATTTTTAAAAAAAATAGCAAACATGTTTTACTTACCTGCTCTGTGCAGTGGTTTTGCACAGAGCAACCCCGATCCTCCTCTTCTGGGGTCCCCTGCAGGTGCTCCTGGCTCCTCCCCCCACTGTCGAGTGCCCCTATAGCAAGCTGCTTGCTATAAGAATACTCGTTCAGACTCACTTCTGAGCTGGCTCTGTGTATCTATTGACACACAGAGCATGTCTCAGCCCTGCCTCCCTCACTGGTTATGATTGACAGCAGCAGGAGCCAATGACTCCTGCTGCTGCCTCCCTGTCCAATGAGAGAGAGCAGGCTAAGAGGGACGATGCTCTTATACACATTGCTGGGTCGAGATCAGGCTCAGGTACGTATTTAGGGGGGCTGGGGGAGGAAGCTGTGTGCAGAAGGTTATTTACCTTAATGCATAGATGGCATTAAGGTAAAAACCTTGTACCTTTTTAGTAGCACTGTAATTCATCACAATAAAAAGTAATAGTGACATAATTGTATAGAGGGTTGATAACGTCTTCCCTTCATGGAATAGTAGACACATTATAGTGTATGTGTTCAAACTGCATGGATGTCCTGGGAATATGATCATTTTAATATAATATATCCTAAGTCCGGGGTCAGGTAAGTGGGTCAGGAATTGATGTGAATGGTCCGAAGTACTCCATATAGTGCTCCTAAATTTGCTGTTGCTGTCCAAATACAGAAATCAAATGACATATATTGGTAAGGCTGTACTTTCTTTTGCATAGCTGCAGATGGCAGTGTTGTAGTGCATTTCTCCTTCCAAAACAAATCGATTTTTCTATGGAGACTGTGCATAACGATCTACAAAATAACTTTATTTTCTTATGCTGAACCTCTACCTAATTTTCCTCTAGTTTTTATTTCAGAAGTTAATAATAGAAGATTGCAACATTGAAGAAGAGCAATCTGAACTATAGATCGAATATTATAGGGAGTAAGATTTAGGAACGCAGTGAAATTGTAATAAGCATCCTTAAAATTTCAATAGATGGCAAAATAGTGTAAAAACGTACCCTGGGGCCTCAGCAGAAACATTCAGAAGTAATAAAGTCACAAATAAAGTAAATATTAATTTTTCTAATCCCCAGACATTGTTTTAATGGCATGTCCCTCTATGAACGTCACTATATGGAGACATGGCATTAGGAACACACAGGACTTCAAAAATTAATATTTACTTTTTTTGTGACTTTTATTACCTTTTAATGTGTCTGCCGGTTCCCCGGGATATGTTTTTTGTACTATCTGTTGAAATTTTGAGTAGGCTTAATACAAGCAATTTTTTTTTTTTTTAATATTCATAGAGGTTGATTTACTAAAACTGGAGAGTGCAAAATCTGGTGCAGCTCTGCATGGTAGCCAATCCGTTTCTAACTTAATTTTTTTTTTCTTTACAGCAAAAAACCTGGAAGCTGATTGGTTTCTATGCAGAGCTGCCCCAGATGTAGCACTCTCCAGTTTTAGTAAATCAACCCCTTTGTGTTCCCATATCTTACTGATGATAATATTTGATTTACATATATTTTTAAGTGGGCTGCACAGTGATTACCTGATTTAGAGGGTTTCTGACACAAATATACATATTTTGCATTATGAACTATAGAATGAATGGGAGAAATTGTAAAATAGTAACCAGACAAACAGAAAAATTCAGGATGACAATGTCACTTTGAGAAAAGGGTCTGCAGTTTGCTTCCTTTTGCAAATCATCAATTATGTTGGGTCTAGGTTGGTTAAATGGTTTATATATTTTTCATTTAAAAACAGTCATCCTCAGAATGAATTGTGTTGGCTTATTTTCACATTATTCAAAAACATGGCTCCCAGCTTCCCTCATTTAGAGGGACTGCCCCTCTTTTAGAACCAAATCCCTGCTGTAGAACCAAATCCCTCTGTCCCTGCTGTAGAACCAAATCCCTCTGTCCCTGCTGTAGAACCAAATCCCTCTGTCCCTGCTGTAGAACCAAATCCCTCTGTCCCTCCTATAGAACCAAATCCCTCTGTCCCTCCTATAGAACCTAATCCATCTGTCCCTCCTATAGAACCAAATCCCTCTGTCCCTCCTATAGAACCAAATCCCTCTGTCCCTCCTATAGAACCAAATCCCTCTGTCCCTCTCCTATAGAACCAAATCCCTCTGTCCCTCCTAGAGAACCAAATCCCCCTGTCCCTCCTATAGAACCAAATCCCTCATTTTGAAACAAGTTTCCTTGTCCCTTTTCTTCCCAACTTCCCTAGTTTAGAGGGATTATATCCCTGTTTTAGAACCAAGTCATTATTTTAAAACCAAATCCCTCCTTTGTTCTTTTAGAACCAAATCCCTTGTCTCGCTTTTATAACAAAATACCTCTGTACTTTTTGAAATCTCATTGTCCCTCTTTTAGAACCAAATCCCGCTGTCCTCCTTTTTGAAACAAATCTCTCTGTCCCACCTTTAGAGCCAAACACCCGTTATCACTCACTTTGAAACAAATCACTCTTTTCCACTCTTTAAATACAAATACCCCTGTCCCGCTTCTAGGGAACCAATTTCTTCTGTCCCTCTTATAGAGTCAAATCCCTTTGTCCCTCATTTTGAAACAAGTCTCTTTGTTCCTCTTCTTCCCAACTTCCCTTGTTTAGAGGGACTATCTCTCTCTTCTAGAACCAAATCCTTCTGTTCCTCCTCTAGAACCAAATCCCTCTGTCCCTCCTCTAGAACCTAATCCCTCTGTCCCTCTTCTAGAACCAAATCCCTCTGTCCCTCCTCTAGAACCTAATCCCTCTGTTCCTCTTCTAGAACCTAATCTCTCTGTCCCTCTTCTAGAACGAAATCCCTCTTTCTTTTTTCTCTCTCCTCAGCTGTCCCTCTTTTGGTTCTGATGTATGATATATGCAACTCTTAGGGCTCATTCACACTAGTGGTTGAGGGATGGTAAAACACTGTGGTTGAGCTGCATTCCCACTCTCCCCCTTTAGCTGCAGAGGCAGTGAATGGGGGTGTACTCATGGCGTGGCCATGGGAGGAATTGTACCGCCTGTCAATTACGGTTGGCATAGTGTCTGCTAAGCTTGACCCATTTTAATGAATGGGGCTGCTCTGCAAGCACCCTGCATTCGAGAGCCACGCGGATCGCTCTTCAGAAGCCAAAGCAAGTGTGAACAGCCCTAAAAGTGTTCTATTGCACTAAACCGATCTTTAAATTATTGCAAATGCAATTTTACAAAGCCGATGAAAGAAAAGTGGTGAATAAAGCAGTTGTGTAGTTAACCATTCATTTTTTGCATATCAATTCTTTGTGGTCCAGCTAACTGGAGGTGTCGCAGGGGGGTGCTTTCTTTTCCCTCAAAGTATGCAAAATGTTGGAAAAATAAACAGAAATGGGTAGAACTGTAAACAAATGAAATAAAAGAACATTGGTAAGGGTGATCTTTGGCTCTTATGACTACAAAATTATATTGCAAAGTTTTGTTCATATTTCATCATTTTTTTTAAAGCTGGACTTCGGGCAAACCGCTAAATACACAGATGACCTTGCATACAGCATAGGGGAGCTGTTTTACTTGCAAAAGGATTTGTATTGCTTTCCATCCACTTTTCAGCTTTACATTGTCTTAGAAATTGTTTTGATAGGCTAGTCCTAGCCTAATATTGATCAGCAGTTCTAAATGAATAACTACTGCAGTAGGGAACCGACACAAAAAGATACAGTGCATCCGAAAAGTTCACAGCACTTCATTTTTTCCACATTTTGTTATGTTACAGCCTTATTCCAAGATGGATTGAACCCCCTTAAGGTTTTTCACCTTAATGCATTCTATGTGAAAAACCTTCTGCGATGCAGCTGCCCCCCAGAGCCCCCCTTTTTCTTACCTGAACCTGATCGTTCCAGCGATGTGCATGAGCTCCAGCCGCTGTCTTGTGTTCTCATTGGATTAGATTGATAGCAGGAGCCATTGGCTCCTGCTGCTGGCAATCAAATCCAGTGACACGGGAGCTGGGGGTGGGGCCAATCCTGCTGTCTGTGTCAATGGACGCATAAGCAGGACTCGGGAGTGCACCCACACGGTAGAGCTGCATGATTTTGGCTAAAATGGGAGTCACAATTTTTTTGCTTAGAATAAGCGATAACGATTCTCTCATGATTCTCGCAGCATAACATCTTTCACATTATACAAAATAATTGGGCTAACTTTACTGTTTGTTTATTTTTTTAGTTCATTAAAGTGTATTTCTTCCAAAAAAAAAAGACCACTGCGAAAATACAGTGTGACATAAAATATTGCAACAACTGCCATTTTATTCTCTAGGGTTCCTTCCAAAAAAAATGTATGTATATATATATATATATATATATATATATATATATATATATATATATATATAATGTTGGTAGTTTTCTAGCAAAAAATACAGATTTTAACTTGTAAGCAAAAAGTGTCAGTAAAAGGTTATGTATTTAATGTGATTGTATAGGCTTGTTTTTTTTGTTTTTTTAAATAACAAACATGTTATACTTAACTCCTCTGTGTAGTTGGTTTTGCACAGAGCAGCCCCGAACCTCCTCTTCTTGGGTCCCTCTTTGCTGCTCCTGGCACCTTCCTCCTATCGAGTGTCTCCTCAGCCAGCAGCTTTCTATGGGTGTGCCCGACCGGATTCAGAGCTTTGTGTATCCATTCAGACACAAAGCCCCGACCTGGCCCCACCCCCTCTCTCCCCTAATTGGCTGACTGACTTTGACAGACATCGGAGCCAATAGTGCCACTGCTGTGTCTCAGCCAATCAGGAGGAGTGTTCCAGGCGGCTTAGAATACATTAAGATAAAAAAACCTTCTGCTTTTAAGTGGTTAAACTGACCATTTACAGACCAAAGTTCATTCCTATGATCTAAAAGAACTAAATGTTACAATGTTTCTTTTTATCTCCACCTGAGCGTTGTTGTGATAAACTAGGCAGGCTGCCTGTTTTTTTGTTTTTTTTTGACAGCTGTCAGCTGTGAGCAGAGAACGGCTCTGCAATGAATTGTAGAAATACTGTTTTATGATCGCGAGGTGGGTTAAATCACAATCTCGATTCTTTAATGATTAATCGTGCAGCTCTACCGCATGTATGCCCCCATGGAAACAGTCTCTACACGGGGGCACCCCATGAAGAGGAGGAGTTAGGAGCGCTGCCGGGACACCCCAGAAAAGGAGGATCTTGGCTGCTCTGTGCAAAACCCTTGCACAAACATGTTATTTTACAAAAAAAATGAAAAACTAGCCTTTACAATCACTTTAAATTCATTGTTTTCCTCAAAATTCTACAAACAATATCCCATAATGACAACGTGAAGGGAGGAAGGAGAATTTTTTTTTTGTTTTCTTTTACACTGACCAGTTTTTCTTCCGTTTTTGCCTTACCAAAAGTGGAAGAAAAATGCATGAGCATTAAATCCTATGGAAATCTTCACACTGCTCAGTTGTGTTTATACAAGTCCTGAATGCTGCATTTTTGGTGCAGGTTTGCTGTGGTAAGAAAAATGCACCAAAAATGCACCACTCCATGAAAATGAATGGAAAAGCTTATGAAAAAAGCGTCAAAAATGCACCTGCGCTTGCATTTTTGGTGCTTTTTTGAATCACATGCCCTTTCTTCACAGGTGAAAAATGCACCGGAAACACGGCAAAGACACCTATTCGCTTTTACTCCCTTTTTGCGACGGGGCAGTGTAAAAACAGCCTTGGGGTCCTTTCACACAGGCGCTCCGCTGATCCCCACTGAGCAGGCGGATGACAGGTCCATCTCCGCTCACTGTGCTGAGACGGACCTGTCAGAGCCCCGCTCTATGGGAAGTTTGGATGAAAACGGACAGGCCGTCCGATCCGCCAGGCGTATGGAAAATATGGTCTCCATTCGTCTGGATTTCACAGACCGGATCGGATAACAGCGGATATCAGCAGACATGTCACCGCTGGCATCCGCTGCCCCATAGAGGTGAATGAAGCGTACCATCAGGTCTGCCTAAAAAACTGACAGGCGGACCTGATTGGAGCGCCTGTGTGAAAGCAGCCTTACATCTGTGAACCCCTTTAATGTGTGTACTTTATATCTCCCTGGAGTCCAGCTTTAAATAAATGACTTTTCTGCCACTATCCCGACTCTGGTGGTATGGTCTGTGTTCCTTGCAATATAGGCCAAGCACATGGTGCCATAGCTCTGACAGAGAAGTGTTGTCTATTGCTATTTATGAAATATACTGTATATTGCTGTAATGACACAAACAAGCCGAGTACAAAGGTGTCACATCACAGCTCACGTGTTCTAGTGAAATCTGGGCCAGTATGATTAATGAAGCTGCTGGCCGCAGAGTTGCCTCTGTAGAGTAGGAATGATGCCGAGCCTCTGGTTAATTAGGATTATGCATCTTTTCCAGGTACGGGCTGCGTGAATTTGTAGTCATGTCTCCATCGGCTAACGACGCCGTCATCAGCGAATCTAAGTGCAATCTCCTTCTGAGCTCTATGTCTATAGCTCTGGGGAACACAGGATGGTGAGTTACACATACAATGTAATATAATGTAAGTGTTGCAAGAACTCCACTAAGCTATATTTGTATGTAAACTGGGAACATAATATAAGGCTTCATCATTTTGGAAAAACTACAGCCTGTTTTTATAAGAAGAAAAAAACCTTTATGGCGGTTTAAAGCCTCTAACCCTTATGAAGTATTTACGTTTGGATTTACGAGTCTGCACAAGCAGTCTTCTGCTGTATTTTGGGTTTGATACATTTTAAAGTGTGTGCTAACCTAAAAAAAACAGATCATGTTCCCTTAAAGCACGAACAGTGCTTGTGCTGTGTAATTTGGCTCCTTCTATCACCTAAAAAAACCTGGATGAACCTGCCTGGTTATACCCTCTCCCCTGTAAACTGACCACGGTTTATCATGGCTGCTGAGCCCTGACACCATGGTCAGTTTACATGCCTCCGTCATCCGCAGCTCTCCTGTCGTCCTCTGTGCTCCTCTCCCACACACCCCCACCTGCCCTGCCTGTCTGTTCTGTGTCAGTCCCCGCCCCTCCTCTCCTGCTGCTATTATAACTACAATAAAAACATCCCATCCCCTCTGTAACCTAATATTATGTGCCCCTGTGTCTGTGTTTTATAAAAAAGCTGCCGATCTGTACCTATATCAGAGCTTCTCCCAGCACTCACGTGGCTCCTCAGCTCTCTCTCTCCTCCCCAGAGGAGAGAGCCGACGAGTCACGTGAGTGCCGGGAGATGCTCTGAAATACTGTATCTGACAAAAGTGAGTACACTTCTCACATTTTTGTAAATATCTTATATCTTTTCATGTGTCAGTACTGAAGAAATGACACTTTGCTGCAATGTAAACTAGTGAGTGTACAGCTTGTATAACAGTGTAAATTTACTGTCCCCTCAAAATAACTCAACACACAGCCATTAATGTCTAAACCGCTGACAAGAAAAGTGAGTACACCCCTAAGTGAAAACGTCCAAATTGGGCCCAAAGTGTCAATATTTTGTGTGGCCACCATTATTTTTCAGCACTGCCTTATCCCTCTTGGTCATGGAGTTCACCAGAGCTTCACAGGTTGCCACTGGAGTTCTCTTCCCCTCCTCCATGATGACATCACAGAGCTGGTGGATGTTAGAGACTTTGCGCTCCTCCTCCTTCCATTTGAGGATGCCCCACAGATGCTCAATAGGGTTTAAGTCTGGAGACATGCTTGGCCAGTCCATCGCCTTTACCCTCAGCTTCTTTAGCAAAGCGGTGGTCGTCTCGGAGGTGTGTTTGGGGTCGTTATGTTGGAATCCTGCCCTGCGGCCCAGTCTCCAAAGGGAGGGGATCATGCTCTGCCTCAGTATGTCACAGTACATGTTGTCATTCATGGTTCCCTCAATGAGCTGTAGCTCCCCAGTGCCGGCAGCACTTATGCAGCCCTAGACCATGACACTCCCACCATCATGCTTGACTGTAGGCAAGACACACTTGTCTTTGTACTCCTCACCTGTTTGCCGCCATACACACTTGACACCATTGGAACTAAATAAGTTTATCTTGGTCTCATCAGACCACAGGACATGGTTCCAGTAATCCTTGTCCTTAGTCAGCTTGTCTTCAGCAAACTGTTAGCGCGCTTTCTTCTGCATCATCTTCAGAAGAGGCTTCCTTCTGGGATGACAGCCATGCAGACCAATTTGATGCAGTGTGGGGTTTATGGTCTGAACACTGACAGGCTGACCTCCCACCCCTTCAACCTCTGCAGCAATGCTGGCAGCACTCATACGTCTATTTCCCAAAGACAACCTCTGGATATGACGCTGAGCATGTGCACTAAACTTCTTTGGTCGACCATGGCGAGGCCTGTTTTTAGTGGAACCTGTCCTGTTAAACCACTGTATGGTCTTGGCCACCATGCTGCAACTCAGTTTCAGGGTATTGGCAATCTTCTTATAGCCTAGGCCATCTTTATGTAGAGATCCTCAGACAATTCTTGGCCATGAGGTGCCATGTTGAAGATCCAGTGAACAGTATGAGAGAGTGAGAGCGATAACACCAAATTTAACACACCTGCTCCCCATTCACACCTGAGACCTTGTAACACTAACGAGTCACGTGACACCGGGAGGGAAAATGGCTAATTGGGCCCAATTTGGAAATTTACACGGTTATACAAGCTGTACACTCACTACTTTACATTGTAGCAAAGTGTAATTTCTTCAATGTTGTCACATGAAAAGATATAATAAAATATTTACAAAAATGTGAGAGGTGTACTCACTTTTGTGAGATACTGTAGGTAAAGATCGGCAGCTTTTTTATATAACAAATACACAGGGGCACTTAATGTTATGTTACAGAGGGGATGGGATGTTTTTATTGTGTTAGGTTAACAACCGCTTTAAGGATAACGTGAAAGCTCATTGAATAAAACCCCCCGAAGACCGACTTACAGTATCCAGAGCCTCCATCTTGTTTTGGTCTGTCTTTATTAACCACTTGACCTCTGGAAGATTTACCCTCCTTAATGACCAGGCCATGTTTTGCGATGCAACACTGCGTTACTTTAACTGGTAATTGCATGGTCTTGCAATGCTGTACCCAAATTAAATTTATATATTTTTTTCACACAAAGAGAGCTTTGTTTTGGGGGTATTAGACCACCACTGGGTTTATTTTTTGCGCAATAAACGAAAAAAGACCAAAACTTTTGAAAAAAAAGTCAATGTTTTTTACTTTCTACTATAAAACATATCCAATTAGAAATCTAATTTCTTCATAAATTTAGGCCAATGTGTATTCTGCTACATATTTTTGGTAAAAAAAAAATCCCAAATACCGCAGGTGCTTTTTGATGCAATTTTTGAGTCTCATGTCCTGTTAAAAATGTACTGCAAATGTGGCAAAAAATGCATATGCATTTTTACTGCGGATCAGCGTGAAAGTGCCTTTAGACTCCTTAAACTGTACTACAGGCTAGCATATGTGCTATCTGTTATACTTGTGATGTGATGTGGTGTAGTGGATAGCACTTTCGCCTAGCAGCAAAAGGGTCGCTGATTCGAATCCCAACCACGACACTACCTGCCTGGAGTTTGCATGTTCTCCCTGTGCCTGCGTGGGAGTATTTAGTCACCCACCAATTGTGCAAGTTCTCCCACTTAAAAAGATGAGAGAGGCCTGTAATTTTCATCATAGGGACACTTCAACTATGAGAGACAGAATGAGAAAAAAAAATCCAGAAAATCATATGGTTTGATTTTTAAAGAATTTATTTGAAAATTATGGTGGAAAATAAGTATTTGGTCAATAACAAAAGTTCATCTCAATACTTTGTTATATACCCTTTGTTGGCAATGACAGAGGTCAATCGTTTTCTGGAAGTCTCCACAAGGTTTTTACACACTGTTGCTGGTAGTTTGGCCCATTCCTCCATGCAGATTTCCTCTAGAGCAGTGATGTTTTGGGGGTGTTGCTGGGCAACACGGATTTTCAACTCCCTCCAAAGATTTTCTATGGGGTTGAGATCTGGAGACTGGGGCTAGGCCACTCCAGGACCTTGAAATGCTTCTTACGAAGCCACTCCTTCGTTGCCCGGGCGGTGTGTTTGGGATCATTGTCATGCTGAAAGACCCAGCCACATTTCATCTTCAATGCCCTTGCTGATGGAAGGAGGTTTTTACTCAAAATCTCACGATACATGGCCCCATTCATTCTTTCCTTTACACGGATCAGTCGCCCTGGTCCCTTTGCAGAAAAACAGCCCCAAAGCATGATGTTTCCACCCCATGCTTCACAGTAGCTATGGTGTTCTTTGGATGCAACTCAGCATTCTTTCTCCCCCAAACACGACAAGTTTCGTTTTTAACAAAAAGTTCTATTTTGGTTTCATCTGACCATATGACATTCTCCCAATCCTCTTCTGCATCATCCAAATGCTCTCTAGCAAACTTCAGACGGGCCCAGACATGTACTGGCTTAAGCAGGGGGACACGTCTGGCACTGCAGGATTTGAGTCCCTGACGGCATAGTGATGGTAGCCTTTGTTACTTTGGTCCCAGCTCTCTGCAGTTCATTCACTAGGTCCCCCCGTGTGGTTCTGGGATTTTTGCTCACTGTTCTTGTGATCATTTTGACCCAACAGGGTGAGATCTTGCATGGAGCCCCAGATCGAGGGAGATTATCAGTGGTCTTGTATGTCTTCCATTTTCTAATAATTGCTCCCACAGTTGATTTCTTCACACCAAGCTGCTTACCTATTGCAGATTCAGTCTTCCCAGCCTGGTGCAGGTCTGCAATTTTGTTTCTGGTGTCCTTTGACAGCTCTTTGGTCTTGGCCATAGTTGAGTTAAAAATCAAACCATGTGATCTTCTGGATTTTTTTTTTCTCATTCTGTCTCTCATAGTTGAAGTGTCCCCATGATGAAAATTACAGGCCTCTCTCATCTTTTTAAGTGGGAGAACTTGCACAATTGGTGGCTGACTAAATACTTTTTTGCCCCACTGTATGTATGAATGTGAGTTAGGGACCTTAGATTGCAAGCCCCTTGAGGCTAGGGACTGATGTGAATGTACAATATATATGTAAAGCGCTGCGTAAATTGACAGTGCTATATAAGTACCTGAAATAAAATGCATAAATCCTCTGTCAGATATCCTGACAGATATGCACTGGGCAGCACAAGCACTTAAAGATCAGAGCTCCTGGTGAGAATGGCTTATTTGCATATTTGCATATTATCCTTGCCTGCACCCCCCCCCTTCCCTCCCACATCACAAATACCATCTTACTCTCTTGGGGGAATTAACTAAGCTTCCTGCACCATGATAATGGCAAGAAACTGTCAGGAGTGGCCTGGGCCACACTAAGGCAAGCCATAGATTATGTGATTTTTCTTTTCTGCAACTACGGTTTGCAGGAAAGAAAATCGCTAGATTCCCCCCATCAACACAGTCAGTGTTGATGGGGGAATCCCTCCCATGGAGCTATTGTGTTCTCCCGGGTGGGGGGGCAAGATGAGCCATCCCTGCTGGGAGAACGTGATGATTGCTAGTGGCAATAATCGCATGTTAGATATTCGACATACTGGTTGTAGCCAAATTAATTTATAGATCGACTTTGGTACAATCTGCCTACCCATAAATGTATAGAATCTCAGCCGGTCCCTGCTGAACCTGCTATGGCCGGCCTAGGCAGAAACCTATGTCGGGGTTATATGCGTCACCTTCTATTTTAAAGTGAAAAAGAAGCTAGCACATGCCTGCACCTGATTAAAGTGGTAGTAAACCCTCATTTGTGACTTTTACCTACAGGTAAGCTTATAATAAAGCTCACCTATAGGTAAAATGAATATCACCTAAATAGGCACCGTTTAGGAGCTATTTAAGTGAGCAGGAGTCAGTGACGTCACCGGTGCATGCGCTCGGAAGGAACGGCATTCCCGTGTCATTCCTTCAGAGCTGTGCGCCGTGACCAAGTCTCCCGCGTGCATGCGTGGGTGTGATGTCATCATGGCTCGTCCAGTCAGCCGGCCGGAGTCCTTGAGCCCGGAAGGAATACTAGGTGAAGATTGAAGCGCCTGCAGCGGTGACAGTGCACCGCTAGAGGGCTTTGTTTCAAGGTAAGTTTCTCATAATGTGCTAGTATGCGGTACATACCCAGCACATTATATTGCCTTGAAGGAGAAAACTTTTTTTTTTTCCCCTCACAAGACTTTACTACCGCTTTAACAGAGGGAATGTGGCAGTTTCCCATATAGAAAACGACTGCAGATTCTCGCCACGTGCAACTTTGTTGTGTGGAATGTGAACTGTTAGCAGGCAGCTCGCATCCCTCACTCTGCTTGTGCGGTGATTACACTACAGAAGCAGAGTCTGTAGGATTAACAATCGTCCTCCTCCTTCCCGCTCTATGCCAAGGGGGGGGGGGGGGGGGGTGTTTGAGAGATTGGAGTGTGCAGCCCCAGCTCTCATGGTATGCTATCTGTCAGGCATGTAGAACAGAGAACTATGCTCCAAATTAACAAAGGGGCTTGCGCCTGTTTTGTTAATTGGGAGCAGCCTCTGACCATTTTTTATGTTCAGAAGAGTGATGCAATCATGGTGCTTGCATCACTGTTTGTTAAAGTGATCACCTTGTAAAATAGTCTATTCAGTTTAAAATAGAAATGAAAGGCAAAACATTTTTGTATAGATTTAAAAAAAAAAAAAAATTATAAATACTTTTTTTTTTTTTATTATTTATAAGTGATCACATTCTCTCTGTTCTCAGCTGCATAAGCGCTGGGGGAGGAGAAGCAGCAGCACACGGAGCTTCCCAGTGAATGGCTGTGCAGCGGGGGGGGGGGTGTCAGGACAAGTCTGATCTTTGGAGGAGAGTACACGGAGTTCCCAACATAACTAGAGAACTGACCACAGTGTGCTCTCCTGGTTAGTGTGGTAAGTTTTTATTAGGAAAGCAGAGGGACTGGCAGGAACACCAGGGATTTCACATAAAGGAAGCAATACAAAGAGAACAGGAGACTTTCTCATACAAGTACATGGTACAGCAGCCACGTGTCAGGAATATGAAGTGTTGGGATAACAAATGCTGATTGGTTGGGTAGTGAGGTGGAAGAAGCAGAGATGCACAGAATGAATGAAGCAGAATCGGGGAGATCCTTGCATTGCAAGCCCCCAGGTACAGCTTCCTCTCCAACAAGGAGAACATGGATCAGCATGGTAGTGCCATCACTCAATGTCACTCCAAATCTTGTGAGGTTAGCATAGAGGCAGCATCGCCTTATCTCTCACATTGCACATATACTGAAGTGCTATGAGACTGTAGACTCCAAGGAATTCCGGGCAAGACAAATAGTACAACTTTCAGAGTAGTGCTCAGGCACAACTTATACTACTAGATGTTCCCTATAAGTAGCACATTTTCACTTTTGAGTCTACTACATATTGCTTTGTAATACAATTGAAGTTCTTTTTAATTTGTGCCTGTTTTTCTTACCGCGAGTCCCTAACTCATCCGGTATTATTAGATATTGGCTTTAACAAGTTTTGCACTAAGATGAGCATTATTACCAAACTCGTCTGTGTAGTGCCAATATCACACTGTGTAGCAACGTATGAAATGTAAATGCCATCTCCTGGCGGCTGCAGTATCAAGAGAGAGGAGGAACTTGTTATCATTCCCCGCTCACACTACAGGCATTGTATGCCAATACTGCCTCTGGCACCATATAGTATGTCCATGCTGCCTCTGGCAATAGGCTTCATGGCTGGCCGTAAATGGCTTGATAATAGGAACACGGCCTCACAAATTTGCACATTGCTTTTAATATTCTGGGTTTTTCTGATGTAGGAGTGGGTGATAACAAGCACCTCGGGAGATCAGATGTGCTAACTATCACACAGGCTTATTTTTAACTTGTTGAAAAATCTCCCTGACACCGGGACAGAAGAAAAGAGTCACATGCTGACGGTTTCCATAGAATAAGAATCACGGTGGGGTAACAGGATGCAGGCAGTACAAAGCTCATTCATCAGTGTGGTGATGATTACCCGCAATCTAAATGGCAGTCAGGAGTGGAAGCCTGTGGCATGGAGTTCAGACTAAGAAAAACGTTCACATCAAACTATAAAGCCAGATTTTAGGCAGGTAGAAAAGCTCTCCTATTTATGTTTGACTTGCATAACTAAAATAAGTTCATATGCACACTGCACTCCAAATGGCTTCTGACCTCTTTCATATACCAATGCTTCGCTGAAAATAAGACGGGGTCTTATTAATTTTGGCTACAAAAAAAAGACACTAGGGCTTATTTTCAGGGGATGTCTTATTCATTTATGCTGTGTATAATAAACTACATTTATTCAAATACAGTCATGTTATCATCCTCTAGAACAAAAAAAATATATATATATCCCGATCCTTTAACCACTTTAGCCCCGGAAAGGGTTTACCCCTTTAATGACCAGGCCATTTTTTGCGTTACAGCACTGCGTCGTTTTGACAATTGCGCGGTCATGCGACGTTGTACCCAAACAAAATTGATGTCCTTTTTTCACCACAAATAGAGCTTTTTTTGTGGTATTTGAGCACCTCTGCGGTTTTTATCTTTTGCTGTTTAAACCAAAAAAGAGCAACAATTTTGTAAAAAAAAAATATATATATATTTTTTACTTTTTGCTATAATAAATATAAAAAATTAAAAAAAACAAAATTCTTCATCAGTTTAGGCCAATATGTATTCTTCTACATATTTTTGGTAAAAAAAAATCGCAATAAGCGTATATTGTTTTATATAAAAAGGTGCAGCGCTAATAAAAAGTCCACTTAATTAAAAGTCCTTTAACAGATGACACGGTGATAATAATCCACAGCTTTTCTCATAAGTGACAGATATACCACCACCATCACCCGCACACACTGCCACACACCAGATCTTCAGGGCCCTTATTACGGGGGGGGGGTCACATAAGCCTCTCGAATCTTTCCTCTGTATGTACAGCACAGGATCATCAGTAAGCCAGACCAGATAAAGCACGGGCAGATATTGGGGATGATCTCCAACGAATAACAGACAGACTGCTCCGCACCATAAAATTAGTAATGTAGATAAAAAGAAAAGGTGCAGTAAATCCAATCATTTTAATAGATAAAAAGCGATATTGCACTCACATGCTGGTAGATATAAGCACACGTGGGGTTTTAAAAGCAGACAGACAGCATTCCAGTCTCCAAGATGGCCACCTCGTCCAAATCACACTCCTGCGCCGCTTCCCATAAGCCACCCGACTAGTTTCATTATAAACTGACGTCTTCAGGGGCGTCAGTTTATGATGAAACTAGTCGGGGTGGCTTATAGTAAGCGGCAGTGTGTGGGTGATGGGTGGCGGTATATCTGTCACTTATCAGACAAGCTGTGGACTATTATCACCGTGTCATCTGTTTAAGGACTTTTAATTGAGTGGACATTTTTTTAGCGCTGCACCTTTTTATATGTATCTGATCTTTGGCAATTCAACCAGTTTGTGTCAGCAGCTTTTTTATATCTTATTTTTCAGTTACAAGTTTAGCGCAGCAGTCACCCCTGTTTAAGCGTATATTGATTAGTTTACGCAAACGTTATAACGTCTACAAAATAGGGAATAGATTTATGGCATTTTTATGATTCATTTTTTATTTGTTTTTATACTTGTAATGATGGTGATCAGTCATATTTAGCGGGACTGCGATATTGCGGAAAACAGATCAGACACTTTTGACCCTTTTTTGGGATCAGTGACATGACAGCGATCAGAGCTCAAAATAGCCACTGATTACTGTATAAATGTCACTGGCAGGGAAGGGGTTAACACTAAGGGGCGATCAGAGGGTTAAGTGTTCCCTAGGGAGGTGTTTCTAACTGTGGGTGGGGGGAGTGTAGTGACTGGGGGTAGAGAGAACGCTGTTCCTGATCACTAGGTACAGACAATCTCTACTCTCCTGTCAGAATGGGGATGTTTTTGTTTACATGGACAGATCCCTCTGTGGAGCGAATGTGGATGGCCTGCAGACATCACGGCTGCCGGGCACGAGCATCGGTTCCAGCGCAGTGGGCCTGCTATAGCTGTTAAAGGGACTGATGTACAGCTACAGCGATTCGTCCAGGGGAGCCAACCTGCCGCAGTATAATGACAGTGGCTGGTTGGCAAGTGGTTAAAGCATGATAGACCGCACAGTGCTTGTGCTGTGTCATTTATCCCTCTCTATGTTCTAAAAAACCTGGAATAAAACAATAAAATGTTTTTAAAAAAGCTTCTGTGTTCCCTGTCTTCTCTCCCCCTGTCAGTTCAGAAGTCAGCATTATGAAATTCTGTAATCCCAAAAGCTTGGTTAAAGCCATTGTAAAATGTCATCCGTCTTGCAAAAAGATTATGTAATGTGCATTGTGTCTCCTTGTGTAACTTTATTGTGGAAAATACCTTAGTTATTCAAAGCCCCAGGTTTTCATTGTGCACCATTACAACTTTCTAGCTGCCAATGTCATAACGACCATTGGCATGATCAGTTGATAAGGAGGATGTCAGTCGCCTGCAAAGCATCCTTGTTTGTCCCTCCCTTGCCTCTCTACATCAGCCTTGGGGTCACATTAGCTGAGTGATGGAGAATAATTGAGGGAGCAGAGAAACATTGGCATACTAGTCAGTACCAGTTTGCAAAAGTAAAGAGAGAGAAAGGAGGCGCCTCTAAGTGCAATATTGGTGTAGCTGCCGGCTGTGTTCCAGAGTGAGGCTTGCAGCGCGGAAGGCGGGGGCGCAGGTCCGTGACGTTACTTGCTACGCCTTCCGCGCTGCAAGCCTCACTCTGGAACACAGCCGGCAGCTACACCATCTTCCAGGGAGAACATAGACCTGTTACAGCGGTTATAGACGGACCTTTTCCAGCTGCAGAGTATCCCCAGTGACGCCACTTTGGACTGGCTTTCCATGCTGTTTACCCTTCAACATCCTGTGAGTGATTTTAATCTTTGCGAATAAATGTATCTTTTAATATTGCACTTAGAGGCGCCTCCTTTCTCTCTCTTTGTTTTTCTAGCTTCATGAAGCCCGGTTCAGCTTCTCAGGATTGGCTGCCTTCTCCCCAGAGTTTCCTCCATAAACCTGCAGAAAAAAACTTATTCTACTACCCACTCCTCAGACTATGTGAAGTGATAGTAAAAGTTTTTTCCTCATCTTTTTAAAAAAACTGTCCGTATTCCATCCCTTGGACACAGTGACTGGGCTGATAAAAACTGTGCGCACATACCCTTTTATTTTTTATGCCAGTTTGCAAAAGTGTATTTGCTTTGGAAGACTAAATCGTCTCTAATGTTTGGTGTCCTACATGTGTGGATTTTGCCGCATTATGTAAAACTATTAGAATCAGCTGCGGCCCGTCCATAAGGGGCTCAGGGGTGCCGCCCCCTCTAATCCATGCACCTGTCCCCTGATCTACATGCAGGGTGCCGAATGCATGGATTTAAACAGGCTCTAATTGGCTTCAAAAAAGGATGGGCTTGGAGCACGGAGCCCACCCAGTTTTGTGACAATAGCGAATTATTATTAGCCATTGTCTTCCTGATTCTCCTCCTGGCCAATCAGGAAGCGGGTACTGAGACCCGATTTGGCCAGGGAGGAGAAGCAAGGTCCCTGGAGTGAGAAGTAGCTGGGGTGAGGAGCAGCAGCCCTACCTCAAATCATTCGTCACCTTCCAGCCCATCTCTATTGAGAACCAGCCGGCACTGATTGCAATTGTTTTTACATTTCAGAATGGGGTGCCTCGAGATTGTCCATAAATTTTAGAGGGTGTCTTGACTGAAAAAGAGGTTGAGAAACACTGAATAAACTTGGCAATACAGAGGCGCACCGGATACATCATCCTTGGTGGTCAGCTGTTGTAATGCTTTGTGTGAATTACTCTGTAAAGTGGAATTTTACCCATAACTTGATAAAAAAATAATGTCCTTTAGCAAGGAACATACATTTAACATTAATAATTATGCTATCTAAATAAGTGTGTGCTGTAAATTGCCTCCAGCATTGCTCCTGTTGTTCTTGCTAGAGCCTGCCATTTAACTGAAGCCCAGAGCCCCTGAGCAGCAGTAAATCATAAAGTGGAACTAAACGCATGGATTTAACAGTTTAAAAAAAAAATAAAGTTTTAATCCTGGAATGCTGGGATTGCTAACTGTCACATTTGCTTGTGTCCTGAACTAAACTGTCCTAATATCAAATGGCTGGTGTCATAACTGATCAAATGTGCAGCACCATGGCAGTTGCAGATCAAGCACAAGCAGCTTCCTTGGATGTGGATACGAGGGTTTAATTCCCCTTTAAGGCTGTCAGCAGATCGACCTGTACAAATGCAGCAGAGCCTCAAAATGGAGAGCAACTGAGCATGTGCAGAGCCAGGGTGAGACAGTATATTACTGGATTTTACACAGTATAGGCACTTATATACTATATAGTCAAAACACTGGCTAAGCACACATTTAACCCTATGATCACCTTAGATGTTTAATCCCTTCCTAGCCAGTGTCATTAGTACAGTGACGGTGTATATTTTTAGTACTGATCACTATATTAGTGTTTCCACAGTGTCAAAAGTGTCAAATTTTCCAACACAATATCGCAGTCCCGCTATAAGGCGCTGATCGCCGCTATTACTAGTAAAAATAAATAAATGAAAATTCCAGTACACAGGCGGTCCCCTAATTACAAACATCTGACATACAAACGACGCCTACTTACAAACGGAGGGAGACAACAGGAAATGACAGGAAATCTCCCCCCAGGAAGGGAAATTCACTCCTGTAAGAGTTATTATGGGAAAAAGGTGTCTCCATTGAAGCTTTATCACCAAGGTTTGTTTCCACAACAACCCAAAATTTTCAAGATCCAATTATCATTGGGACAGGAAGTGAGGTGAAATCTTCTGAACAGAAACATAGACAGCAAAACAAACATTACAGGGGTTTTAACCCTTCCCTATGCTATCCAAAAAGCTTAAAAATAGTTTTTTTTTGGCTGAAGCTACACAAAAATGTCCCTGTTCCGACTTACAAACAAATTCAACTTAAGAACAAACCTACAGTCCCTATCTTGTTTGTAACCCGGGGACCGCCTGTATATATCCCATAGTTTATAGACAATATAACTTTTGCACAAACCAATCAAACGCCTATTGGTATTTTTTTTTTTTACCAAAAACGTGCAGCAAAATACATATTGACCTAAATTAATGAAGACATAATGATCAAATACCACCAAATGAAAGTTCTATTTGTGGGAAAAAAAGGACATACATTTTATTTGGGTGCAGTGTTGCATGACCGCGCAATTGTCAGTTAAAGCAACGCAGTGCCGTGTTGCAAAAAATGGCCTGGTTAAAAAGTGTGTGTGTGTGGGGGGGGGGGGGGGGGATATTCCAGAGTTTAAGTGGTCAGTGTGTTTCCTTTACAGTTACCTAGAGTTCCGCTTTAGAGATATCCTATTAGTAGCCGTACCTATTAAACTTGCCTTATACCCCAGGGACTTCCATTTATCAGCAAAC
This sequence comes from Glandirana rugosa, assembly GCA_018402905.1. NCBI lineage: Eukaryota > Metazoa > Chordata > Amphibia > Anura > Ranidae > Glandirana > Glandirana rugosa. The sequence continues at coordinate 306,769 of BLSH010104793.1, read as the reverse complement.
TACCTGTCCCATCATGCTTTGCTGATCTCTGTACACGGTGTTTAGCTTGGTACCTGCTCAGGCATCCCAGATGGCTCTGCCCCCAGCTGCTGCTACCACAAACACGGCAGAATGTGCAAGTGATTTGTGGCTGAACTAAATATTTTCCAGCAGGTCTTATCTTCTATAAATAGCCTGGATACATTATTCTTTATTACGACAGCCACTTGAAAACCCCAGGGAGCCCTGTGCATGGCTCTCGCCTGAGGGCTGCTCCGTGTCCCAGTTAAATATGCACATATTTTATTGTATGAAAAGTTCCAGTATAGTGTTGTCACAATGCATTGTCAAACACATCACTTTGCTTTCCTTATTGGAGTTTCAGCAGCTTCCAAAACTGGCATGTCCCCAAAGAACCTGCCTTAACCCTTCCATTGACTGATGAGGTCTCAGGCAAGTGCTAGACTATGGACTGCTGGCCAAGGTTTGACAGGCTTTTACCGCACTTTTGTCAGCCGAAGGCGTGCTGATAGTGTTCGTTTGTCCAGGCGGAAGCTGCAGAAAAACCCAGGAACTTTGAGCCATGATGACCCTTAAATGCATGAGTACATTTCTAACATGTCATAATATACAGCAACAGTATCATTTAATAAAGATGGCTTTATTCTTATGAAGCAATAACTGAGCTCCAATCTAGTATCTTTGCATTTTGTATTTCTTCAGTCTCCTCTCCCTCAATGGTTAGTCCATAACATTTTAAAGTTATACTTACATGCTCTGTGCAGTTGGTTTTGCACAGATCAGCCCCAATCCTCCTCTTATCGGCTCCTTCCCCCTTCTGAGTGCGTCCATGGTAAGCTGCTTGCTAAGGGGGCACTCATGCGGGCTTACCCCTGAGCCACATTTGGTGTGTCCATTGACACACCATATGGCTCGGTTCCACTTCCAACTCCCTCCTCACTAGCTGTGACTGACAGCAGCAGGGACTTGGTTTATCACAGAGCAGAGTAAAGGGCCAATCACAGCAGGCCCTTTACCATTTGATCAGCTGTCAGCCAACCGGCTTCTGTTAGAGGGACATCGGTCCCTTAAGTGCCCACCAGTGCTGCAAATCCGTTCCCCAGTGCCATCTATCAGTTCCCATCAGTACTGCTAATCCACCAGTGCCACCTGATCAGTGCTGCCTCATCATTTCCATCTATCAGTGCCACATTAATCATTGCCCTTCAGTGAAGGAGAAAAAATACCTGTTTGCGAAATTTTATAATAGAATATGAAAAACTTTTTTTTTTTTTTTTTTTTTTCAAAATGTTCTATCTTTTTTTGTTTAGCAACAACAACAAAAAACCCAGTGATGATTAAATATCACCAAAAGAAAACTTTATTTGTGTGAAAAAAGAGATTTCATATACTGCGCAATTGTCATTCAAAGTGTGAGAGCGATGAAACCTGGAAATTGGCCTGGGCAGGAAGGGGGTATAAGTGCCCAGTAAGCAAGTGGTTAAGTTAACCACTTCAGCCCCGGAAGGATTTCCAGCTTTAGGACCGGAGCCCTTTTTGCAATTTGGCACTTCGCCGCTTCAAATGGTAATTGCGCGGTCATGCAATGCAGTAAATGGTAAACTTCGCCGCTTCACGGTTTAACGTTTTTCCCGAGGCCAGGATTTCGACCTTTAGGAAGGCCCCGACTTCACCAATTGAATTGGTGAACGAATGACCCGTGAATATGGGGGAAGGACGGGTCCGGTTAAAGGTCCAAAGTAGCGAGAGTGTGAAACTTACTGTTAACGCGTCATATACTTTAGAGAAAAAAGTGTGTTTATTTCAAAAGAAAACCACTATAAATTAGTAGTGACCCAAAAAACAACAACAACGATTTGTTTTTTTCTATCTTGTAAAACTTTTTTTTTTTTTTTTTTTTTT
>BLSH010104793.1:261680-286899 GCA_018402905.1 Glandirana rugosa | reverse complement strand
GGTGTGGAAGCATGTCAAAGTCAGATCTGTGCTGGTAGGAATTCTGTATTGAGAGAAATATGGGGCCATCATTGATAATCCTGCTACAAAAGTCCTAGTTGTCTGACGGTCTCTGGCTTCAGTATTTTGAGTCTGAAACAAGCATTCAAATGAGAAAGTCGGACTGAAATCCTGATCTGCAGAGTTGTTCCAGAAAGTACGGAATTCACTGGATGAGCATGTTGGGCAGGTAAAGGGCCTTTTCATTTTTAGGAGAAATCAGCAGTGGCAGCCTTCAGACTCTCACTACAGATCTCCTTGAAGATTCTTCCCTGGGTCGTCTTATTCTTTTTCCCTGAGACATTGCTGACGCTGCACATAAGCAGGCACCCAGAATCCATACTGGAACTGGGCTTTCTGTACAAGTCAAAGGGAATCCGCAGCATGGAGTGTCTGAATTGTGAGCTTTGCAGCTGAATTTTTAGTATCTTACAAGTCTGCAGGAATAATTTGCTGTCACAATATCCACTTGCCCTCCATAAGATCTCCCTTCCTGACCAGGCCATTTTTTGTGATACGGCACTTCGTTAATTTAACTGACAATTGCGCGGTCGTGCAGCTTTGTACCCAAACAAAATGTATGTCCTTTTTCTCCTTACAAATAGAACTTTCTTTTGGTGGTATTTGATCACCTCTGCAGTTTTTATTATTTGCACTATAGGAAAAAAAAGAAAGACAATTTTGAAAAAAAAAAAACAACATTTTACTTTCTGCTATAAAACATATCCAATAAAAAAATGTAAAAAATCTAATTTCTAGATCGATTTAGGCCAATACGTATTCTACATATTTTTGGTAAAAAAAATCCCAATAAGCGTATATTGATTAGTTTGTGCAAAAGTTATCGCGTCTACAAGCTATGGGGTATTTTTATTTATTCATATAATTGGATTTTTATTAGTAATGCTGGCGATCAGCGAATTATAGTGGGACTGTGATGTTGCGGCGGACAGTCGGCACACTGACACTTTTGAAACTTTTTGAGGACCAGTGACACTAATACAGTGATAAGTGCTAAAAAATATGCACGGTCACTGTACTAATGACACTGATTGGGATGGGGTTAACATCAGGGGTGATCAAAGGGTTAACTGTGCCTAGCCTGTGTTTTCTAACTGTGTGGGAGGTGCTTTTACTAGAGGAAGACATGAATCCATGTCCCTGATTTGCAGAGACACAGGATCCATGTCTTCCCTACTGACAGAATGGCAATCTGCCTTATTTATATAGGCAGATCACCGTTCTGCCTGTGTACTGAATGATCAGCGGAGGTGCAGCATCATATATACAGTTGTGCTCATAAGTTTACATACCCTGGCAGAATTTATGATTTCTTGGACATTTTTCAGAGAATATTAATGATAGCACAAAAACATTTTTCACTCATGGTTAGTGTTTGGCTGAAGCCATTTATTTTCAATCAACTGTGTTTACTTTTTTTTTTTTAAATCATAATGACAACAGAAATTACCCAAATGACCCTGATCAAAAGTTTACATACCCCAGTTCTTAATACCGTGTATTGCCCCCTTTAACATCAATGACCGCTTCAAGTCTTTTGTGGTATTTGTGGATGAGGCTCTTTATCTTCTCAGATGGTAAAGTTGCCCATTCCTCTTGGTAAAAAGCCTCCATTTCCTGGAAATTCTTGGGCTCTCTTGCATAAACTGCAGGTTTGAGATCTCCCCAGAGTGGCTCAGTGATATTGAGGTCAGGAGACTGAGATGGCCACTCCAGAACCTTCACTTTATTCTGCAGTAGCCAATGACAGGTCAATGTGGCCTTGTGTTTTGGATCATTGTAATGTTGGAATGTCCAAATATGTCCCATGCGCAGCTTCCTGGCTGATGAATGCAAATGTTCCTCCAGTATTTTTTGATAACATACTGCATTCATCTTGCCATCAATTTTGACTAAATTTCCTGTGCCTTTGTTGCTCACACATCCCCCCAACATCAGCAATCCACCTCCGTGTTTCACAGTAGGAATGGTGTATCTTTTATCACAGGTCTTGTTGACTCATCTCCAAATGTAGCGTTTTTGGTTGTGGCCAAAAAGCTTAATTTTGGTCTCATCACTCCAAATGACTTTGTGCCAGAAGGTTTGAGTCTTGTCTCTGTGCTGTTTGACATATTGCAAGCGGCATACTTTGTGGCATTTGCGTAGTAATGGCTTTCTTCTGGCGACTCGACCATGCAGCCCATCTTTCTTCAAGTGCCTCCTTATTGTGCATCTTGGAGCAACCACACCACATGTTTTCAGAGAGTCCTGCATTTCACCTGAAGTTATTTGTGGGTTTTTCTTAGCATCCCAAACAATTTTCCTGGCAGTTGTGGCTGAAATTTTAGTTGGTCTACCTGACCATGGTTTGGTTTCAACAGAACCCTTCATTTTCCACTTCTTGATTAGAGTTTGAACACTGCTGATTGGCATTCTCAATTCCTTGGATAACTTTTTATATCCCTTTCCTGTTTTATACAGTTCAACCACCTTTCCCGCAGATCCTTTGACAATTGTTTTGCTTTCCCCATGACTAAGAATCCAGAAACCTCAGTGTGGCACTGGATGAAAGATGCAAGGGTCTGTCAGGAGTCCAGAAACTTGACCTTTTATACACACACTAATTACAAGCAAACAGATCACAGGTGAGGATGGTTACCTTTAATAGCCATTCGAACCCCTCTGTGTCAACTTGTGTGCATGTTATCAGGCCAAAATTACCAGGGTATGTAAACTTTTGATCAGGGTTATTTGGGTAGTTTGTTGTCATTATGATTTAAAAAGAGTAAATGCAGTTGATTGATAATAAATGGCTTCAGCCAAACACTAACCACGAGTGAAAGAAATGTTTTTGCGTTCTCATTCATATTCTCTGAAAAATTGGCAAGAAATCATAAATTCTGCCAGGGTATGTAAACTTATGAGCACAACTGTGTGTGTGTGTATATATATATATATATATATATATGTGTGTGTGTGTGTGTGTGTGTGTGTGTGTGTGTGTGTGTGTGTATATGTATATGTATGTATATATATATATATATATATATATATATATATATATATATACATACATACATACATACATACATACATACATACATACATACATACATACATACATATATACACACAGGCAGTCCCCGGGTTACAAACATCATAAGGTCTGTAGGTTTGTTCTTAAGTTGAATTTGTTTGTAAGTCGGAACAGGTACATTTTTAAGTGCTTCAGCCCAAAAAAAACTATTTTTAAGCTTTTTGGATAGCATAGGGAAGAGTTAACACCCCTGAAGTGAAAATGTCCACATCTGGCCCAATTAGCCATTTTCCCTCCCGGGTGTCATGTGACTCGTTAGTGTTACAAGGTCTCAGGTGTGAATGGGGAGTGGGTGTGTTAAATTTGGTGTTATCGCTCTCTCTCACTCATACTGGTCAGTGGAAGTTCAACATGGCACCTCATGGCAAAGAACTCTCTAAGGATCTTAAAAAAATGATTGTTGCTCTACATAAAGATGGCTTAGGCTATAATAAGATTGCCAAAACCCTGAGACTGAGCTTCAGCACAGTGGCTAAGACCATACAGCGGTTTAACAGGACAGGTTCCATTCAGAACAGGCCTCGCCATGGTCGACCAAAGAAGTTGAGGGCACATGCTCAGCGACATATCCAGAGGTTGTCTTTGGAAAATAGACGCATGAGTGCTGCCAGCATTGCTGCAGAGGTTGAAGGGGTGGGAAGTCAGCCTGTCAGTGCTCACACCATACGCCGCACACTACATCAAATTGGTCTGCATGGCTGTCGTCCCAGAAGGAAGCCTCTTCTAAAGATGATGCACAAGAAAGCCCGCAAACAGTGTGCTGAAGACGAGAAGACTAAGGACATGGATTACTGGAACCATGTCCTGTGGTCTGATGGGGCCAAGATAAACTTAATTGGTTCAGATGGTGTCACGCGTGTGTGGCAGCAACCACGTGAGGAGTACAAAGACAAGTGTGTCTTGCCTACAGTCAAGCATGGTGGTGGGAGTGTCATGGTCTAGGGCTGCATAAGTGCTACCAGCACTGGGGAGCTACAGTTCATTGAGGGAACCATAAATGCCAACATGTAGTGTGACATACTGAAGCAGAGCATGATCCCCTCCATTCGGAGACTGGGCCGCAGGGCAGTATTCCAACATGATAATGACCCCAAACACACATCCAAGATGACCACTGCCTTGCTAAAGAAGCTGAGGGTAAAGGTGATGGACTGGCCAAGCATGCCTCCAGAACAAAACCCTATTGAGGATCTGTGGGGCATCCTCAAATGGAAGGTGGAGGAGCGCAAGGTCTCCAACATCAACCAGCACTGTGATGTCGTCATGGAGGAGGGGAAGAGGACTCCAGTGGCAACCTGTGAAGCTCTGGTGAACTCCATGCCCAAGAGGGTTAATGCAGTGCTGGAAAATAATAGTGCCCACACAATATATTGCCACTTTGGGCCCAATTTGGACATTTTCACTTAGGGGTGTACTAACTTTTGTTGTCAGCGGTTTAGACATTAATGGCTGTATTTTGAGTAATTTTGAGAGGACAGCAAATTTACACTGTTATACAAGCTATACACTCACTACTTTACATTGTAGCAAAGTGTCATTTCTTCAGCGTTGTCACATGAAGAGATATAATAAAATGTGTGATCCTGTGCAGCGCAGCCGCCCTGTAGCAGTAAAACTGCTGTAAAGGGGTCGGCAAGTGGATATATATAAATGGTATAACATAGGAAAAAAATGATAAAATGATTCTAATGGTTTGTAGTTTTTTGTTTTTCTTTAATAACAAACATGTTATATTTGCCTGCTCTGTGCAATTGTTTTGCACAGGGCATCCCCGATCCTCTTCTTTTTGGGTCCCCCGTCGGTGGTCCTTGCTCCTCCTCTCTCCTGAGTGCCCCAAGAGCAAGCCTCTTGCTATGGGGGCATTTGAGTAGGCTTACTCCCGAGCCACGCTCATGTGAATTGTCCGTTCACACACAGCCCGCCCCCCACTCTCTCCTTATTAGCTCACTGGCTGTGATTGGCAGCAACACGTTTTTCTTGGATAAAGGCAGTAAGAGCATGCTGATAGGAGGAAAAAGCTGAGTTTTAGAGATGAGCTCATCACTGTGTGGCTTCCTCAGTCACTGTCTAGTTACAACCTGGGAGTGAGATCAGGACAACCTGGGAGTGAGATCAGGACAACCTGGGCTCAAAGAAAGTGGGTTAAATGATGCTGGTCATCAGAATGAAGACATCTAGTGGCAGAAAAAAGTAGTGCAGGTTTGTTAATCACTTAGTGGTCTTTTTTTTCTTCACATTTCCTAGTACAGGCGGTCCCCGGGTTACAAACAAGATAGGGACTGTAGGTTTGTTCTTAAGATGAATTTGTTTGTAAGTCGGAACAGGTACATTTTTTAAGTGTAACTCCAGCCAAAAAAACAATTTTTAAGCTTTTTGGATAACATAGGGAAGGGTTAACACCCCTGCAATGTTTTTTTTTTTTGCTGTCTGAGCCCCCGTTCGGAAGATTTCACCTCACTGCCTGTCCCAATGATAATTGGATTTTGAAAATTTTGGGTTGTTGTGGAAACAAGGATTGATGATAAAGCATCAATGGAGACACCTTTTTCCCATAATAACTCTTACAGGAGTGAATTTCCCTTCCTAGGGGGAGATTTCCTCTCACTTCCTGTTGTCTCCCTCCGTTTGTAAGTAGGAGTCGTTTGTAAGTCGGATGTTTGTAACTAGGGGACTGCCTGTAACTTAAACTTAACATTTGTGTCATCTAAATAAATATGTAGAAAAATTGGATTTTTATGGTGCCAACACAATAAAGTAAAGAGTAAATTTTAAATTTACAAAAAATTTTTTATTATATCATATAAATGTAGAAAATATAAAAGGGAGTTCCACAAGTATACAATCCATCACATGTGGTTTACAATACAATACCACCACTGGAGTATAGTTGAGTAGCAAACTTTGAATTTTATCACATTGCCTGTATGTTCAACATGTTTCGCAGTTCTTTGCTTCATCAGGAACTTTTTATAGGCGTGGATAAATTCTAAATGGATGAAAAACACATTTGTATGCAACAGTATTGACAGAATGCACTAGCATTGTATAAATATGTTTATATAGAGGAAAAAACTTCCAACATATTTTCTTTAATATATATAGTGTACTGAAATAACCATATGCATCTTTAAACTTATCATATTATATTGGCTTTTTTAGGATTTACCTGATTAACAACATCAGGGTAAAAGCATTCCTGCCAGAGGAATCAAAAGAGCCAGATCCGATTCCGGGAAAGAAAGGTCCCAAGGTTTGGGCTGCAGAGTAGAACAGTAATGTAAAAATGAATGGTCCCATTAAATAGAATGTTCTATCTGTATTTGTTATCTGCGTATCCATATTTTATCCATAAGGACAATCTAAAATGCATGTAAGATCAGGACATAGCCCTCTTTTGGGGGGGATCCTTCTCTTTTGAAGGTTATATTAATGTTTATTCAAAAACAGTGATAGTCAATATTATTCGGGACATTTAAATTGGGGATAAGTACAGGCCACAGCTAGGGATGGGTACGACCAAAATGCTTCCATAAAAGCATAGACAGGTCTAAACAAAAACTGTAATTTCCAACAGTACCTGTTTATTTGTCTTGAATGAGAAGTCAAAAATAATTGCTCCAGAAAACAACCACATGGAGAATGGTGGTCAGACCGTCAGAATACCCCAAATTGTGCTTCAATAGTCTATCCCATATAAATGATGAGACGGACAATTGTGCTATGGGAGAGAAAAAGAGGGGGATGACAGTGAGATTTGAACCAGAGGGCACCCCAGGGTTAAGTATCACCAAAGGTGCACTCCTTCCCGGGAGACCCGCAAAGGTCCTTTTAATTAAATACAATAATGGAACAGACGTCTAGGCATAAACCATAAATATTTAGTGAACGTACCCAAATAGCAGCTTCAAAGCATAAAACGTTTCCCCATACGATCAGCATCCAAGGAAGTCTGGCATACATAGAGCCTAGCTCTATCATGCCTTATATAGGAACAAGTTCTCCCTCCAATCTGGCGGCGTCTGACGTGACCGCCGTATGATTGCGGACCAAAATACCCATTGCGCATGTGCGGGCGTGAATGAACGTATCTGGCGTACACCTGAGGAACGTCCGAACGAACATACGACACTCCGCGCATGACGCAGAATTCTTCCGCCGCCATTTTGGAAAATCCCCAAATTGGAAAAAGACCACACAGCGATATGGATAGTGACAGTAATTTTTACATTACTGTTCTACTCTGCAGCCCAAACCTTGGGACCTTTCTTTCCCGGAATCGGATATGGCTCTTTTGATTCCTCTGGCAGGAATGCTTTTACCCTGATGCTGTTAATCAAGTAAATCCTAAAAAAAACAATATAATATGATAAGTTTAAAGATGCATATGGTTATTTCGGTACACTATATATATTAAAGAAAATATGTTGGAAGTTTTTTCCTCTATATAAACATATTTATACAATGCTAGTGCATTCTGTCAATACTGTTGCATACAAATGTGTTTGTCATCCATTTAGAATTTATCCACGCCTATAAAAAGTTCCTGATGAAGCAAAGAACTGCGAAACATGTTGAACATACAGGCAATGTGATAAAATTCAAAGTTTGCTACTCAACTATACTCCAGTGGTGGTATTGTATTGTAAACCACATGTGATAGATTGTATACTTGTGGAACTCCCTTTTTATATTTTCTACATTTATATGATATAATAAAAATGTTTTTGTAAATTTAAAATTTACTCTTTACTTTATTGTGTTGGCACCATAAAAATCCCATTTTTCTACTTATTTATTTTCATTATTTCAGGGATGAAGGTGCCTTTGACCTTCTGAAGTAGCACTAGCATTAACATTTGTGTCATCTACTCTTAGTGCTGTAATTGTATTTCATGCCATATTATAAATATACCTTCTGAAGTAGCACTAGTATTAACATTTGTGTCATCTACTCTTAGTGCTGTAATTGTATTTCATGCCATATTATAAATATATTTAGCTGAAAAAAAACAATGTTCCCCTAATCATTTGAGGATGTTTAAAATTTCATGTCTGAAGCTGAACATTTATTTCTAAAGCTGGTCATACACTATACAATCTGATTGTACAATCTCCATTAGATTCACCATCACCATGTAGTGTAAGGGTCTGTCTGATTTGATACTAATTGAATGAATTCTTCATGATTGTCCTGATACATATTTTTGGTCACTGTAATGTCTGGTGCATGGCCAGCTTAAAATTTATATATTGGATACTTGCTGTTGGTATTTGTTTTACGTGGAAAGTTAATAAATCGTCTGTTTGTAGGGCTGTCCGCTTACTGCGCTCCCACCTGTGAACATTGCAATCCGCTTCACCTATATTCTGCAGGACTGGCAGCAGTACTTCTGGCCACAGCAACCTCCAGGTATGATACTACACACCCAACCCAACCGCCACAATATCACTGAGACCACGTACAGCTCACTTCCCTTTCCTCCCTTTCCTTTTCTTTTCCTCCTGCTTTTCTTTTTCCCTTTGTGTACCCTATCCTTACCTTTTTTCCCTTATTTTTTTTGCATTATAAAATTGTTATTTAGACCAGGGGTCTCCAAACTCTCTAAACACAGGCCCATTTACTGTTCTTCAGACTATAGGGGGCCTGGACTGTGGCCAGTGGAAGTAGAAAATGTCCTGGTGACAGTGAGAGTAAACAATGCCACAACATTAGTGGAAGGAATACTGCTCCATCATTGGTGTCAGTGGCAGGAATTGTGCTCCATCATTGGTGTCAGTGGGAGGAATAGTGACCCATCATCGGTGCTAGTGGGAGGAATAGTGACCCATCATTGTTGTCAGTGGCAGGAATAGTGACCCATCATTGGTGTCAGTGGCAGGAATAGTGACCCATCATTGGTTTCAGTGGGAGGAATAGTGCCCCATCATTGGTATTAGTGGGAGGAATAGTGCCTCATCATTGGTATCCGTGGCAGGAATAGTTCCCCATCATTGGTATCAGTGGGAGCAATAGTGCCCCATCATTGGTATCAGTGGGAGGAATAGTGCCCCATCATTTGTATCAGTGGGAGGAATAGTGCCCCATCATTGGTATCAGTGGGAGGAATAGTGCCCCATCATTGGTATTAGTGGGAGTAAAAGTGCCCCATCATTGGTATCATTGGGAGTAATAGTGCCCCATCATTGGTATCATTGGGAGGAATAGTGGTTCCATCGTTGGTATCAGTGGGAGGAATAGTCCTCCATTGTTGGTGTCAGTGGGAAGAATATTTCCCCATCATTGGTTTCAGTGGGAGAAATAGTGCCCCATCATTGGTATCTGTGGGAGGAATAGTTCCCCATCATTGGTGTCAGTGGGAGGAATAGTGCCCATCATTGGTGTCAGTGGCAGGAACAGTTCCCCATCATTGGTCTCAGTGGGATGAATAGTGCCCCATCATTGGTATCAGTGGGAGAAATATTGCCCCATTGTTGCTTTCAATGGGAGGAATATTGCCCCAACATGATCAGTGGGAGGAATAGCGCCCCATTGTTGGTGTCAGGTGAAATAGTGCCCCAAGGGCCGGATAAAAGCAAGCAAAGGGTCACATTTTTCTCCTGGGCTGCAGTTTAGAGACCACTGATTTAGACCTTCAGCAAAGTGTACAAATAATGGCAATTTTCAACAGCCACAAAAACAATATTCATAAAAGCATATAAACAATACTTGTCAGGAATGCGTAAAGCCACCCAAATGTTTATCGGGTCAGGATATACACTATAAAAAAGAATCGAAATACCAAAGCCATACAAACATGATGAAATATACAAATATTTACAAATATGAAGGAAGAGGGAGTTACCAGCACATATACTGTACAGAGAGTCAACTAAGACCCTATGGTATATATACACGCTAAAGTACTTATTTTAAAGTGATTGTAAAGTCTAGTTTTTTTTTTTTTTTTTTTAAATAACAAACATGTTATACTTACCTCCTCTGTGCAGTTGGTTTTGCACAGAGCAGCACGGATCCTCCACTTTTCGGGTCTCTCTTTGCAGCTCCTGGCCCCTCCCTCCTATCGAGTGCCCCCTCAGCCAGCAGCTATCTACGGGGGCACCCGAGCTGAGTCAGAGCTCCATGTATCCATTCAGACACGGAGCCCTGACCTGGCCCCTGCCCCCCTTCTCTCCTGATTGGCTGACTGGTTGACAGCAGTGGTAGCCAGTGGCGCTGATGCTGTGTTTCAGCCAATCAGGAGGAGTGTCCTGGACAGCTTAGACTTTTGTGGACATCGCTGGAGAGAGAAGGTGCTCAGGTAAGTAATTAGGGGGTACTGGGAAGGCTGCTACACACAGAAGGTTTTTTTACCTTAACCTCTTGCGACCAGCCCACCGCAGTTGTACTGCGGGAGGTTGGCTCATCTGCACGAATTGTCGCCATTGTACTCGGGCACGTACATGGTTATCTGTGGGGGGAGGAGCCAAACAGCGGGTCCGGCGGATTCTATGTCCGCCGGCCACTCGCAAACGCTCCAGAGAGAGGCAGAGCGGGGATCTGGCAGTGTAAACAAAGCAGATCCCCGTTCTGTCAGGGGAGTAGAGAGAGATCGTCTGTTCCTAGTGATCAGGAACAGCGATCTCTCTCCTCCTCCAGGCATCCCAACCCTCCTTGGGAACACATTTAACCCCTTGATCACCACTAATGTTAACCCCTTCATAAATATCAACAATTAATAAAAACAGCATGTGATCAGAAATAAATAGTGGCGCAAAAACATGTGCAAATGATTAATGGATAAAGTCCAGCCAAGACATGGTGTGGGGGAGTGAGGAGACAGGCAATGATCGTGCTCCCCTCCTTCAAACACCCCTCTCACCTCTCAACATAAGTTCCCTAAGAATATGTATTCCCTTCCTGGGACTGGTGCAGTGATGGCTGGCCTCGGTCCCCTGCTAAGGGTCCCAGTATCAACTGCGATCATCCGTGGGGTATGAGCACCCCAATCCCAAGGTTATCTCCGCGGTATCCAAGTTCACAGATGACTTGCACCCCCGTCCGGGGTCCCGGTACCGATCAAATGTAAGAAAAGTAAACATCAATTTCAATTATAGTAATATCAATAGCGTGACGCCAGGTAGCATACACTTACAGTGAGGAGATAGAAGTCAGACTCGTCAGGAACTTCCGTGCCTTCCACTCAAGACAACCGACCGGAAGTGTGTGTGACGCTGGTAGGCTCCGACTTACGCGTTTCATCACAAAGACGTCATAGGAGGCGGCCCGTCACAAAGACGTCTTTGTTGGAACAGCACCTACTACATGCTCCAAAATCTTTTTGAACAAAAACGTGTCTTAGCTGCATTTATTGCAGATTACGAACTGCTGGCAACATTGAGCGCACATCAGTGGATGTTAGTTGAAAATTGTTTGTCTCTCCTAACTCCATTTGAACAGTTAACAAAAGAAATCAGCTCAGCTAATGCTTCCATTGCTGAAGTTATTCCCTTGATTGCTGCACTGAAGCGTCTGCTAGGAAAAGAGGTAGAAACAGACCATGGCGTAAAAATGGCTAAAACCACTCTACCACTCTCGGCCGTTAACCGATTTCAAGACATTGTGTCCAACCCTCTGTACTGCATTGCAATAGTTCTAGATCCTCGATTTAAAGACCATTATTTTAATGGGGAGAAAAAGCAGCTTGAACGGGAAATGATACATGCCGCACAAATGGAGGTGTTAGAAGCATCTGGTGAAGGAGTTTCAAGGTGTAGCACAGAGGAGGGAAGTATACCAGAGGAACGGCTGCATACAAGTGAAGAGGAACACAATCCCTCGCTATCTGACATATTTGAAGAAATTTTACATGAATGCACCCCGGTTCATAGCAGTGCCACAACAACTGCAGCTACCCAACAGCTGGAGATTTATTTAGCTGCACAGCCTATAGCCAGAAGCGACAATCCCCTTGAGTACTGGCGCATGAACGTAAAACATTTTACACTGCTTGTACAGATTGCACGCAGATATTTATCTGCCCCAAGCACCAGTACAGCGAGTGAGAGACTATTCAGTCTAGCATCTCATATTCTTGATGAGAAGAGGAACCGTCTCTCCTGTGAGAAAGCTGAACAACTTTTGTTCTTGAAGCGAAATCTGCCACTTTTCCTGAAACTGAAATAGTTAACTTTAACTAGTATCTATTTGAGTTTCAGAAGTTAAACAGTAGCACAGTCCAATTTGGAATTGTAGACACTAGACAGACATTGACAGTAGTAGTTGTAGTTGTTGTGCCACTTTTGCACTAATGGACTGTAAAGTTGAAACCTCAAACTTTAAATACGTTACAGAATAGAGATGGTAGTAGTAGGATAGGTTCTTTGCTATTCTTATTCTTGCTTGTTCTTGTTATGTACTACTGTATGTATGTAGATGGCCACAACTACATACATAAAGTTTTATCGCACATGCAGAGGGCTGACCGCTTAGGGAAAAAATTTAGTTCTCATTTAAGTTGAAAATAAAAGAATTAAAAAAATATATCATAGACAATTAGACATATAAGTTATCTGTTATTTTTTTACAGAGAGACTGTGAACAGAATAACGGCCTTCTGCCATAAAAAAAATGGATATATGAAGCACTATAGGTCAGAGGCCAGGCCTGCCGGTGCCCAGGCGTTGCCACTCGTGTTGTTGGTAGTTCTTTCTACTTTATTGTACTAGAAAACACACTGGGGTTGGTTGATTTACTAAAACTGGAGGAGAGTACAAAATCTGCCTCTGCATAGAAGTTGACCAACTCTGTCTTCCATTTTTTTTTTTGTTAAAGCTTTGATCAAGCTGAAGTTAGAAGCTCTTTAGCTAATGTACACAGCTGCACTAAATTTTCAGTCTCTCCAGTTTTAGTAAATCAACTCCAAAATCTCTGCTCCAGTTCTTGGAAGTGGGCCCCACGCCCAGACTCTTGCCTATATTTTTTCCTGCTGTCTTCACTGGACATGCCTTGCCTTATGAGTTATGACTAGGGAAGTCAGTGGATACACTTAAATAAAACAAGACAGAGGGTGCACCAGCCTAGTGCATTATCTAAAAAAAAAAGACATCTCTTTGTCGTTAATAAAATTAAAAACAGACCGGTGGTGGTATACTATAGAACAACCAACAGGTGTAATCAGTTCAAGTTGAAACACCACATTATGTTAGCCTGTTAGGTTTTCCTTCCAGTTGTCCCATTATGGGATGTGATAATAATGTATATCATGGCCTATAAGCTGATGTTTTACTTTGACAACAAGCTTTGTTGATACACCTGACGGTTTGTACTGGCCCATGCACCCTGTTTTGTTTTACGGTTCTTCTATTTTTGAACAATAAACCATGAAAAAAAATGTCTACACAAGCATAGAGGCTCTTAGTCCTTGCAATGTGCTTCAAGTTGGCATTTTATATTATGCCTGTTTTTATGTTATTTTATTTATTTATTTATTGTGCAGCATATGTACTGTAAGTTTATTATTATTATTATTGAATGTATTTAATTTATTTTATTTTCTGTGTCATGTGGGTAACTTACTTTACTTAATTGAAGTACTTACTTTATGCAACTGGATTGTATTTTTTTCTTCATTAACTTGGTAATAAAAGTAAAATATAGTAATACAATTCTAATATACTATATCAAAAAAGAAAACTATTATTTAATGACAGTTTTTTTTAAAACAAGAAGTCATTTATTTTTATTAATTTTTTTAATAAAAAATTTCATTTTCGGTATCGGTTACGGTTTTCGGCCTAGTGCATCCTTCATTTTCGGTTTCAGCACCAAAATTTCCATTTGGTGCACCACGAATTTGTACTACCGTAGACCAATACATTTTCAGATATGTGACACAATAAATTACAGCATAATACATTGGAGAAAAATATGAGGCAATATTGCTCCACAAAGGATCATAAATTAATATAATATATATATAATTTCCATCACATAAAATTCATCATGTATATAAAAACATGTATGCATGAATCTTTGTAAGCTCTACATGTTTTGGGGATTATACCACCTCATCAGGAGTGGATGAAAACAGAACATCTGTAAAAAGAGTTAATGTATGTGAGACCAATGTGATCCAGTGATGTCTCCGACAATGGGGAAATATGTAAAAAAGGAAAAGGGGGAGATTGGGGGGGGGGGGGCAAAAAAGGTCCTCATCCCCCTTACTTGCATATAAGCACAAAATCTCCATGCATAGTGCTGGGCGAATGAAAACCATCTCCACTGTCTATCCTGGGAGCTGAGGGGGTATGAAACCCAGGGTAGGGCGAAAATCCCCAAATGGATTAGCTGTTAATGAGGCTGCTAAACTACTTGCTAACGTCAAACTAACCACCTGCCCTCTGGATCCTGTTCCCTCACAAATGCTACGCTCACCCTCTGACTCGATTCTACACTCTTTAACCCACATCTTCAATCTCTCCCTCTCTTCTGGCCTCTTCCCCAACTCTCTAAAACGTGCACTAGTTAGCCCCATACTTAAAAAGCCTTCACTGGACCCAACCAATCTTAACCTATGCCCCATCTCCTTGCTCCCCTCTTTATCCAACCTCCTTAAACGTCTAGTCTACGACCGACTGGGCAACCACCTTGCCGAGAATAGCCTTCTTGATCCCCTTCAGTCTGGATTTCGTCCGCAACACTCCACAGAAACTGCTCTTCTAAAACTAACAAGCGATCTACTAACAGCCAAAACCAATGGACACTATTCTGTACTCCTACTCTTGGACCTTTCTGCTGCCTTTGATACTGTTGAGCACTCCCTCCTCCTCCTCCAAAAACTCCATGCCATTGGTCTCCGTGACTGTACTCTTCGCTGGTTCTCTTCCTACTTATCCAATCGCACCTTTATCGTTACTTACAACTCTACTTCCTCCTCTCCTCTATCTCTCTCAGTTGGAGTCCCCCAAAGTTCTGTTCTTGGGCCTCTCCTATTCTCAATCTATACCTCCTCCCTGGGTCAGCTGATGGCCTCCCATGGCTTCCAATACCATCTCTATGCCAATGACACCCAAATCTATCTCTCTACCCCTCAGCTCCCTCCCTCAGTCTCCTCGCGTATCACTAATTTACTAACAAAAATATCATTCTGGATGTCACACCACTTGCTCAAACTCAATCTATCCAAAACCAAACTTATAATTTTTCCTCCACCACGTGCCCCTTCCCCTGATCTCTCTCTCATAATCAATGGCACAACTATCAGCCCATCACCGCATGCCAAGGTCCTAGGCGTATTCCTGGACTCTGAACTCTCCTTTAAGCCCCATGTCCAATCAATGTCCAAATCCTGCCGCCTCAACTTCCGCAACATCTCAAAAATACGCCCCTTTCTAACCAATGACACAACAAAGCTCTTCACTCCCTGGTCATCTCTCGCCTCGACTACTGCAACTCCCTTCTCACTGGCTTACCTCTACATAGGCTATCCCCCCTTCAATCTATCATGAATGTTGCTGCCAGACTCATCCACCTTACCGATCGCTCTGTGTCTGCTACTCCTCTCTGTCAATCCCTCCACTGGCTCCTGCTCGCCCAACAAATGCAAAATACTCACAACAACCTACAAAGCCATCCACAATTTAGCCCCCAGCTACTTCTCCAGCCTAGTCTCAAAATACCAACCTAATTGTTCTCTTCATTCCTCTCAAGACCTCCTGCTCTCTAGCTTCCTCGTAAACCGCCTTTGCTCGCCTCCAGGACTTTTACAGAGTTTCCCCAATCCTGTGGAACTCCTTACCCCAACCTGTCCGATTATCTCCTACTCTATTAGCTTTTAGACAATCTCTGAAAACCCTCCTCTTCAGAGAAGCTTATTCTACCCACCCCTAACAACTACATTTTCATTCTTCTTCATCAATTCATCCCCCACAGTTATTACCTTTTGTTTCACTTGACTGTCCCTTCTAGATTGTAAGCTCTAATGAGCAGGGCCCTCTGATTCCTTCTGTATTGAATTGTATTGTAACTGTATTGTCTGCCCCCATATTGTAAAGCACTGTGCAAACTGTTGGTGCTATATAAATCCTGTATGATAATAATAATAATGCTGACTTCGCTGGTGAAGATCGAAAAAGACTCCAAGAATCTGCAAAATATATATAGAGTGGCTGTAGTCTAAACACATGTAAATGTCATGATCTATATATCTAACGTATAAGTAACTATAGTGATGGGGCAGGGTGTAATTCAAGATGAGAGATGCACCAGGAACCGTGGGGTAAAGGTAGCATGTGTAAGTAAAGAAGTAGTATACTTTTGCATGGGAAAATCCCATGCATTGACCCAGACTGGAAAAAAGCCAAGAAAATGTGAACACAGGTAAAAAACAAGGTGAATGAGTATGGGGTACATTGTAGCCCTACGCATTCACCTGAAAAAAAGTGTAAGAAAAAAACGCAAACTACACAGCTTTTTAAAATATTTTATTAAATCCGCTCCGGTGCCTGCTCCCCTCTCCGGCTCTACTCCCTTTCTGGCGTCTTCTTTCTTCTGCTCTTTTGCTGGGTCTTCTGTTTTCTGAGGGGTCTTCTATATTCTGCTTGGTCTTCTGCTCTTTTGCCGCTGTCTTCTCTGCTTCCTTCTCCCTCTGCTCTTCTTCCCATGTTGACACAACGCTATCTCCCGGATTAATGAACTATCCGCGCTCTGCATTGACTTATATTGGCTTGGGGCGGGGCCACCCGCTGAAGTCATCTGGAGGTCCCGTCCCCTTATGACATCACCACGAGGCGCGATGAGGCGGTGACGTCATAAGGGGGCAGAGCCTCCGGGCGACGTCAGTGGGCGGCCCTGGCCCATGCCAATATAAGCTAATGCAAAGTGCGGATAGCTCATTAGTCGGGGAGATTGCCTTTTGTCAACATGGGAAGAAGAGCAGAGGGAGAAGTCAGCAGAGAAGACAGCGGCAAAAGAGCAGAAGAGAGAAGACCCCGCAAAAGAAAGAAGAGGCCGGAGAGGGAGAAGACCCCAGAGCTGATTTAGTAAAGTATTTTAAAAAGCTGTGTAGTGTGTTTTTTTTTTTTTTCACCCTTTTTTTCAGGTGAATGGGTAGGGGTACAATGTACCCCTTGCTCATTTACATAGGGTTTGCACAAGGAATAGGCGCACAACCTAGTTAACCCATATATACCTGACAAGAAATAGCAATCAAGGGGCTATCTGAACCGTGTATAATAGTGGGAGAACAGATAATACATTTACAGCCATGACAGTGTAGGAAAATAAAATTCAAATACAATCAGACCGTGCTGAGTATAGCAGAGTCCATGGCAATCTTGTCACAAAGGGCAGCCTCATAGCTGAACTGAAGCCAGGTTCAAAGAGCTGTGAAAGACAACAAGGGAAGAGGTGCCTCTGAGTGTAGACTGTAAAATTGATTTTATTAAAAGTAATGACAAGTGGCAACTCACAAGTCCAAAAAGAAAAATGGGCACATCAATCCATATAGGTGGTTGTAAAACTGTGAAACTGTCCATCCCCAGCCAGTGATGGTATAGAGCAGGGGTAGGCAACCTGCGGCCCTCCAGCTGTTGCAAAACTACAATTCCCATCACGCCTCTCGGAGTAATTGTACCCATCAGCCTTGCAATGCCTCATGGGAAATGTAGTTCTACAACAGCTGGGGGGCAGCAAGTTGCCTACCCCTGGTATAGAGTCTATAGCTTCCTGGAATGTGAAGCACAGCCGTGCTGACAGTAGAGTCCAAAGCGAGGCTTGGAGAGCAATCCTCAGTGGCGGGCGGGGATGACGTCACCGCGATGCGATGCGTTTACTGGGCATGCGTGCTATGAATGGTGTGATAGCCGCGCCCATTCTTCAGGCATGACAACGTTACTCGGCAACAGCCAGAGCACAATTTATATAGAGAGAGACGTGCCAGGGGAGGGGGGACAACATAATATAATCTGGAGTATCATGGCTGAAAATAAATAACGATTAACAACAAAGCATAATGACTAATGCACATGAACAAAAAAAAAAAAAAGAGAAGGAAGGGGTATGAGAATGGAAAGATAAAAATAATAATAACAATAAAACGGACACAGACCATGTGATCTAATGCCCTGGGAACATGGATAAAGCGGAATGGGGAATGTAAAGAGGGAATGTTAAGGTTCACCCAAAATTATATTATAAATTGTATTATAAATTTTAACCAAAAATGCAATGAATGAAATAAATGAAAAAAAACACTGGACTAAAATGGTGAAAACAATAAACATAACTAATATAAATCATGGAATATAAGAAATCTATACAATATAAAAAAAAAAAAAAGATTTTAATAAGCCCCCCGCCCGCAGACCCCGAATACCAGGGTTGTCGGGAAGAGGCCCTTGTCCTCATCAGCATGGGGACAAGGTGCTTTGGGGCGGGGGGGGGGCACAGGGCCCCCCTACCCCAAAGCACCCACCTGCCCCATGTTGAGGGCATGCGGCCTGGTATGGTCCATGAGGGGGGTGGGGTGCTCGCTCGTCCTCACCCCCTTTCCTGGCTTGCCAGACTGCGTGTTCTGATAAGTGTCTGGTATGGCTTTCAGGGGGGCCCACGCCATTTTTTTGGCGTGGGGGGTTCCCCTTAAAATCTATACCAGACCGAAGGGTCTGGTATCGTCCTGGGGGGGGGGACCCCAAGCACATTTTTTTTCCATTTTTTTGCGGGGGTTCCCCTTCAAGATCCTCTGCACACAAGTCGCACTGCAAGTCTGGGTCATCATGATCCAACTTCTGGTGCGACTTCTGTTCAAATCAATGGGCTACCATATGGAACCATTGATTTTCAATGGAGACAGAGAAACACCTGACAAGGTTTAACGCTGTGTATACAACATTAAGCCACGTGTTTGCTCGTTTTTCATTGTTAGAGTGTTTTTACAGCTGAAAAACGTCTCTTAGAACCCACAAGTCTTGCGTTTTTTTTTACAGCTCAAAAACGCCACAGCCAAAAACAGTTGATAACAGCCTATGTGTGCATGAAGACATAGGATAACATGATGGGAAGTTTATTGACTGTAGAAAAAAACCATCTGCAGCTAAAAACAGCTGCTGTAAAAACGTCCAAAAACGTCCTGTGTGCATGAGGCCTAAAACCCACTAGTTCTGCCTTTTTTTTCTAGCCAGAAAATGCCCCTACCAAAAAACGCTGATAACAAGCCTATGTGTGCATGGACACATAGGATAACATGATGGAGAGCAGTGGCGGCTGGTGAAATTTTAGGATGGGGGGGCGCCAGACCCCGCCCTTCTTTTGACTCCTCCCATTTCTCATAAGCCCCACCCCTTATAGTTTCCACCCTTGTGTCAGGAGTATACAGCCCAGCATCACCAGATAGTGGTATACAGCATCACCAGATAGTGGTATACAGAGTCACCAGATAGCAGTATACAGAGTCACCAGATAGCAGTATACAGAGTGACCAGATAGCAGTATACAGAGTGACCAGATAGCAGTATACAGAGTGACCAGATAGCAGTATACAGGGTCCCATATAGGGTATACAGGGTCCCAGATAGTGTATACAGTCACCAGATAGGATATACAGTCACCAGACAGGGATATACAGAGCCCCAGATAGGGTATACAGTCACCAGGTAGGGGTTTGCGGTGGTTCATGCTCCATGCAGAATATTGCACATAATATATCATAGCAAACTCCATGCAGAGTATTGCACATCGTATATCATAGGAAGCTCCATGCAGAATATTGCACATAGTAATTCATAGGCAGCTCCATGCAGAATATTGCACATAGTATATCACAGGAAACTCCATGCAGAATATTGCACATAGAATATCATAGGAAACCCCATGCAGAGTATTGCACATAGTATATCATAGGAAACTCCATGCAGATTATTGCACATAGTAATTCATAGGAAGCCCCATGCAGAGTATTGCACATAGTACTTCATAGGAAGCTCCATGCAGAGTATTGCACATAGTAATTCATAGGAAACTCCATGCAAATTATTGCACATAGTACTTCATAGGAAGCTCCATGCAGAGTATTGCACATAGTATATCATAGGAAACTCCATGCAGAATATTGCACATAGTAATTCATAGGAAGCTCCATGCAGAGTATTGCACATAGTATATCACAGGAAACTCCATGCAGAATGTTGCACATAGTATATCATAGGAAACTCCATGCAGAATATTGCACATAGTAATTCATAGAAAGCTCCATGCAGAGTATTGCACATAGTACTTCATAGGAAGCTCCATGCAGAATATTGCACATAGTATATCATAGGAAACTCCATGCAGATTATTGCACATAGTAATTCATAGGAAGCTCCATGCAGAGTATTGCACATAGTAATTCATAGGAAGCTCCATGCAGAGCATTGCACATAGTATACCATAGGAAACTCCATGCAGAATATTGCACATAGTAATTCATAGGAAGCTCCATGCAGAGTATTGCACATAGTATATCATAGGAAACTTAATGCAGATTATTGCACATAGTAATTCATAGGAAGCCCCATGCAGAGTATTGCACATAGTACTTTATAGGAAGCTCCATGCAGAGTATTGCACATAGTGATTCATAGGAAGCTCCATGCAAATTATTGCACATAGTACTTCATAGGAAGCTCCATGCAGAGTATTGCACATAGTATATCATAGGAAACTCCATGCAGAATATTGCACATAGTAATTCATAGGAAGCTCCATGCAGAGTATTGCACATAGTATATCATAGGAAACTCCATGCAGAATGTTGCACATAGTATATCATAGGAAGCTCCATGCAGAATATTGCACATAGTAATTCATAGGAAGCTCCATGCAGAGTATTGCACATAGTACTTCATAGGAAGCTCCATGCAGAATATTGCACATAGTATATCATAGGAAACTCCATGCAGAATATTGCACATAGTAATTCATAGAAAGCTCCATGCAGAGTATTGCACATAGTAATTCATAGGAAGCTCCATGCAGAGCATTGCACATAGTATATCATAGGAAACTCCATGCAGAATATTGCACATAGTAATTCATAGGCAGCTCCATGCAGAGTATTGCACATAGTACTTCATAGGAAGCTCCATGCAGAATATTGCACATAGTAATTCATAGGAAACTCCATGCAGAATATTGCACATAGTATATCATAGGAAACCCCATGCAGAATATTGCACATAGTATATCATAGGAAACTTCATGCAGAATATTGCACATATTAATTCATAGGAAGCTCCATGCAGAGTATTGCACATTGTATATCATAGGAAACTCCATGCAGAATATTGCACATAATAATTCATAGGAAGCTCCATGCAGAGTATTGCACATAGTAATTCATAGGAAGCTCCATGCAGAATATTGCACATAGTATATCATAGGAAACTCCATGCAAAGTATTGCACATACAGGGTCCCAGATAGTGTAATAGTCACCAGATAGGGGTTTGTGGCGGCCCGACCCCCAACCCCACACTTACCCCATCTAATAGGCAGGCAGGAGTGTTGCAGAGATCGGACAGCGGCTATTTGTATGCAGAGACAATGCTTGCGGGTGAGCGTGCTTGAGCCTGGAGCCTTCTCTCTCCAGTCTCCATGGCCGGAAGTGACGCCGAGGCTCGTCCGAGATCAATCTCCATCGTCTATTGGACGGCGGTGATTAATTGACAGTACCAGGAGCCAATAGGCGGCTTGAGGCACAGAGCAAAGCGCCTCAAGGCAGGATTTAACCCTGCCATTGAAGCGTGATGCCTGCAATCATGTGATTGCAACGTCATCACACTTCCCATAGTGCATAGGGGGCGCCCGAACACAGTTCACTATGTTAATTTAAACAAACTTTTTTAAAGGGGACATTTTGTGTGTGTGTGGGGGGGGGGGGGGAGGGGTTGCGCCCGGGCCCCTTCTATGAGCGGGCCACCACTGATGGAGAGTTTACTGGCTGCAGAAAACGCCTGAAGCCAAAAACAGCCGCTGTAAAAACATCCAGTGTGCATGAGGCTTAGGGGTTGATTTAGTAAAACTGGAGCACTCAGAATCTGGTGCAGCTGTGCATGGTAGCCAAGCCGCTTTTAAAGCAAGCTTGTTCAATTAAGATTTGCCAATAAAACCTGGAAGCTGATTGGTTTCTATGCAGAGCTGCACCAGATTTTGGACTCTCCAGTTTTAGTAAATCAACTGCGTAGCGTAATTTCTGTCTGAAAAGATCCCTGTGCATGTTCAGGTTATTGATTGAGCCAGTTATTTTGCTGTAATGTACGTTGTATATATATTGGTATTAATAGAGACACTGTTATGTCTTTACTGATAGACATTGATGCTGTTATTGGTGGAGAAGTTGGAGGACTGGAATTTGGAAAACTTCCATTTGGCGCCTGTGAGGACCCGATAAGGTGGGTATAATGGATGGTGGGTGTTGTTTGAAAAGACTTCTATTTTGCTAGTAGGAACAACTTTTTACCAAACGTACACCATGAATGGACAGCTGGAATCTGATTATATAAAGCTGCGCTCCAGCTTGTTACCTTCTGGTAGTGGCTCATCTTCTGCACTGATATTACTTACTGATTTCCCAGCACACTGTGAGCTTCTCATAGAGTACATTAGAAACTGCAGCAACTCAGAGCCCAGACGTGCAGAATGAAAACATTTTTTGATTCATTATTTACATAAATTTGTTAAGTTAAATTTGTTTAATTCTTTTTCGGAATTCGTTTTATTTATTCGAATCGGTTTGAATTTTTCAATTTGGAAAATTTTGAATCGATATGATTTCCATTCAAGCCTTTAAAAATACTTTAACCACTTGACCTCCAGAAGGTTTTTTTCCCCGTTCATGACAGGCCATTTTTTGCGATACGGCACTGCGTTATTTTAACAATTGCGCGGACGTGCGACGTTGTACCCAAATTTTTCCACAATAATAGAGCTTTCTTTTGGTGGTATTTGATCACCTCTGTGGTTTTTATTTTTTGTGCTATAAACAAAAAAAGAACAATAATTAAAAAAAAAAAAAAAAAAAGCAATATTTTTTACTTTCTGCTACAGAACACACCCAATAAAAAATGTAAAAAATCTAATTTCTTCATCAGTTTAGGCCAATATCTATTTTGTTACATACTTTTGATTACAAAAAATCCCAATAAGCTTATATTGATTTGTTTGTGCAAAAGTTATAGGGTCTACAAACTATGGAATAGATTTATTTATTTTTATTTTTTTTTACTAGTAATGGCAGTGATCAGCGACTTATAGCGGGCCTGCGATATTGCGGCAGGCGAATCAGACACCTGACACTTTTTGGGGACCAGTAAAACTAATACAGTGATCAGTGCTAAAAATATGCATGGTTATTGTACTAATGACACTGACTGGGAAGGGGTTAACAGGGGCGATCAAGGGGGTTAACTGTGTGGCTAGGTTGAGCTTACTCACTGTGTGGGAGGTGCTTGGACTAGGGGAAGGCAAAGATCTGTGTTCCTGCTTTGCAGAAACACAGGATCAATGTCTTCCCTTTTGACAGAACAATCTGCCTTGCTTACATAGGCAGATTTTCGTTCTGCCTGTGTCCTGTGTAATCTGCGGGTGCCAGGGGATGGCGAGTTTGCGGTACGCGCTGCTGGGCTCCCACTGTGTGTGATCACAGCGGGAAAGGGTCGCCCGTGGTGCGCACCCCAGACCCGGAAGTGTCCGATCACATACTAGGTACGTGATCTGGCGTGGAGCGCCCGCCCTTCCACAGTATATCTACGGTGGGCGGTCATGAAGCGGTTAAACTTCTCTATCAAGGACGAGCGTGGATGGTTTTTTGAGTGCTGAGGCTGCTATCGCTGTGCAGATACAGATGATAGAAAGCCAATGCCGAGATGTTATTGGATGCCATGACTGTATCTTTTGCTTTGCACTTTGCAGCTATTAGCTTAAGTTAACTGTTATGCGCATGTGCTTCTTTCTTCAGAATTTTTAAAAAATTATTTTTTTCCGATCGATGAAAGACATTGGCGGAATGTTTTTGTATCAGCAACAGTGTGCTTCTGCCCTCTGCTGGTCTCTGCTGTTTAACTCCCTTTTTACACAATGAGGTTGATTTACTAAAGGCAAAAAGACTTTGCAAGTGCGGTTGCACTCATTTTTCCTGGAGCTTAATGAATGTGGTGAAGCTTTACATTGTTAAGAATACCCAATCAGGTGCAAGGAAAATAAAACGCATTTTTGCCTGCGCATAATAATAATGATGATGATGATGGAAATCAGCAGAGCTTTAAACGGCAACTCTACTTTCATGAGAAATAAAAAGCAAATGAAAAAAAAAATTAATATAGCATAAAAAATTGCCACACAAGCCCTATTGTAATCAAATGTTATTAAAAACAACCTCAATCTGCAAAATATGTTATAAATGCCGACAATTTTGAAAAAAAAAAAAAACAAAACAATATTTTTTACTTTCTGCCTTAAAACATCCAATAAAAAAGCAAATTTCTAAATAGAGTACAGAATGCGCCCCCCCCAGAAATGTCACGTCCTGCTTGTGTGATTGGCTTACTGATTTTCCCACAAGTCTGCACTAAGATACAAGTCAGATTTTGAGCATTCCCTGTGACTAAAATGTAATTGAGATACTCCTAAAGGCGAATCGGGTCTAAAGGGATGCAGACCCTGCCACATTCCTCATTAGAGCCCTTCAGGTGCAGCTGCTTATTGATAATAAAGTCACTCTCATTCACGTTAACTTAGCACATGGACACAGAGAAACAAACAGCTATTTCTTCAGAATAACAAAAGGTAAGGATCTGCAACAATCCCTGCAATGTACATAGATCACCCAGAGGGGAATGTTTTTTTTCTTAACAAAAGTGGAGTTACTCTTTAACCAGCCCCGGAAGGATTTACCCCCCTAATGACCAGAGCACTTTTTGCGATTCAGCACTGTGTCGCTTTAACTGACAATTGCACGGTCGTACGACGTTGTACCCAAACAAAATTGACGTCCTTTTTTTCCCACAAATAGAGCTTTCTTTTGGTGGTATTTGATCTACTCTGCATTTTTTTTTTTTTTTTTTTTTTTTT
>BLSH010104793.1:245023-261670 GCA_018402905.1 Glandirana rugosa | reverse complement strand
CAATTTTTAAAAAAAAAAAAAAACAATATTTCTTACTTTTTGCTATAATACATAATCCAAAAAAAATATAGAAAAAACAAATTTATTCATCATTTTAGGCCTATATATATATATATACTTATAAAAAAAAGCGTATATTGAGTGGTTTGCGCAAATGTTATAGCATTTACAAACGATGAGAATTCATTTATGGCATTTTGTTTTTTACTGGTAATGGCGGCGATCTGCGATTTTTAGCGGGACTGCAATATTGCAGCGGACACGTCAGACACTTATGACAGTTTTTTGGGACCATTGGCATTTATATACAGCAATCAGTGCTCCGGCGGGGCGCGCACCCACAACACACGCTCCCTCTGTCAGGTGACGGCGGTTCACACAGGAGGGCCATACTGCCGCCGGCAAATGACGGCGGGCGGTCGAGAATCAGTTAACACATTCACAAAGCTCCGGGGGAATATGAGTGCAACTGCACTTGCAAAGTGCACAGTCTGTTTGCCTTTTGTAAAACAATCCCAGTGCTTACTGCCCTGACCATTGAAATCAAGTTATTGCCATTTATGCTTTTTTGTTTTTTTTTTTTTTTTTAAACCTTTTCTGTTCATTGGTTTATTATTTTGTCCATGAAATAAAAATCAATCTGTAATATTTAATTTTGCAGTGTAAGCCATCAGAGATGTACACGTTTCACCTACTGTGCCCTGTAATGGCAATTCTTGCACAACCTTTGCATTAGCGTTTACCTTCTCCTACAATCAGTGATTCTATTGGCCTCTTTTCCATAACTGTTAAATGTTAGCTGAGGAAATGGCTCATTTACTTTCCTCCAGGGTAATCATGCAATATAAGTGGACAATGTGGCCATTTGCACAGAAGTCTGACCTTTTTTTTAGGCTAAATTGCACATTGAAATCACCAGATTAAATGATACGTTAGACACAATAATTGGCGCAATCTGCAGGTAGGTTTTCCATCTTGCGAGGAAAATATATAAGTGGTGAATAAATAGATGCAGACTAAGAAATTGGTAAGAAATCTAAATGACCGAGCTTCCAGGGTGATATTTTAGATCGCCGCAATGTTCCTTGTTTCTGCTCTTATACACTAAAGTGTCAGTATGCTATGCTTAGCCGTACCTGCAATGATGCTGAGCCCGCTGAGAGAGGCAGACTGGCACTGCAGCTAGCGGTAAGCTGTCTGCCACCTGTGCGATGAACAACAACATTTTTTTCCTTACTAATTATACATCAAATGTTCCTACTTTTATGCCAAGCGCCCACTTAAAGTGATACTAAACCCTCACATTTCTCCACCTATATCTGTTGCTAAATAATAGCATTACATGAGAAGTCTAACTTTTTGTGTCGTTTTCGCTTCTAAGTTGTTTTATTCAGGCTCCGTTTTTCTCATTTCCGCTTCTCCTGTCTGCTGAGCTACCCACGTATTGCCGATTTCACAGTGTCACCCGTGCGTGCGCGCTCACACCTATGTGACTACAGCCCTGCATAGGAACGCTGGCTGCGCCCGCACTCACTGTGTTCTCGGGCACAGAGGATGCTGTAACTCCGCCTCCCATGTGGGGTGACATGGGTGACACTGAGATCGGCAATGCACGGATCACCCAGCAAACAGGAGAGCTGGAAATGAGAAAAACGGAGCCTGAATAAAACAACTTAGAAGCGAAAATATCACAAAAGTTAGACTTCTCATGTAATGCTATTATTTAGCAACAGATATAGGTGAAAAAATGTGAGGGTTTAGTATCACTTTAACCACTTCCCGCCCGCAGGACGTCTATTGACGTCCTGGGGTTTCAGTGGTGATATCTCAATGATGCCGGCACCTGCAGGCATCATTGAGGTATCATTTTTTAGAGCAGGCGATTCCCATCACCATAAGAACGATCATAGCGGCAGGTCAGCCGCTTGATCGTTCTTACAGGCGGCGGGAGGGGTTCCCCTCCCGCCGCCCTCCGGTGCTTCTCCCGACTCACCTGAGCGATCGGTGACCGGGAGAAGGAATCGCCTGCCGCCGGATGCTGGTGCCAGAGATTTCCGAGGGACAGATGTCCCTCGGTCATCTCTATGGCTCTCGGAGGCCCGGGCGCACGTCGTGACGTCACTTCCGGGTCTCCGAAGTAAACAACAGCCGTTAAAGGGGAAGGAAAGGCTGAAATCGTCAGTTTTTTTTTTCTGATCTCAGCCTTTCCAGCCTGTAGGAGAGATGTGGGGTCTTATAGACCCTGCATCTGTCCATAAAGAGGACCTGTCACTCACTTTTCCTATTACAAGGGATGTTTACATTCCTTGTAATAGGAATAAAAGTGATCAAAAAAATAAAAATAAAGTGAAAGTGTCAAAATTAAAAAAAAAAAGTAAAATAAGAAATTAAAAAAAAAAAAAAAAAATTTAAAGCGTCCCGTCCCCGCGAGCTCGCGTACAAAAGCGAACGCATACGCAAGTCGCGCCCACATATGTAAACGGCGTCCAAACCACACATGTGAGGTATCGCCGCGTGCGTTAGAGTGAGAGCAATAATTCTAGCCCAAGACCTCCTCTGTAACTCAAAAAACCTAACCTGTAAAAATGTTTAAAGCAGCGCCTATGGAGATTTTTAAGTACCAAAGTTCGGCGCCATTCCACGAGTTTGCACAATTTTAAAATGTGACATGTTGGGTATCTATTTACTCGGCATAACATCATCTTTCACATTATGAAAAAAAATTGGGCTAACTTTACTGTTTTGTTTTTTTTTAATTCATGAAACTGTTTTTTTTCAAAAAAAAAACGCGTTCGAAAAATCGCTGCGCAAATACCGCATGACATAAAAAGTTGCAACAACCTCCATTTTATTCCCTAGAATCTTTGCTAAAAAACCATATATAATGTTTGGGGGTTCTGAGTAATTTTCTAGCAAAAAAATGATTTATACATGTAGGAGAGGAGTGCCAGAAATGGCTCGGATGCGAAGTGGTTAAAGCTGTGATCATATTTTAGGTATTTTTTCCAATTGCAGATTTTTATTTGGTCCATACAAAAATATTGCTTGAAAGGCTTCTCCACTTTATTACAGTAAGGGAAAAAAGTATTTGATCCCCTGCTGATTTTTGTACCTTTGCCCACTGACAGAGAGATGCTCAGTCTATAATTTTAATGGTAAGTTTGATTTAACAGTGAGAGACAGAATAACAACCAAAAAATCCAGAAAAACTAATTTAAAAAAAAATTATAAATTGATTTGCACTTTAATGAGTGAAATAAGTATTTGACCCCTTCGCAAAACATGACTTGGTACTTTGGTGGCAAAACCCTTGATGGCAATCACAGAGGTCAGACGTTTCTTGTAGTTGGCCACCAGGTTTGCAGACATCTCAGGAGGGATTTTGTCCCACTCCTCTTTGCAGATCCTCTCCAAGTCATTAAGGTTTCAAGGCTGACGTTTGGTAACTCAAACCTTCAGCTCCCTCCACATATTTTTTATGGGATTAAGGTCTGGAGACTGGCTAGGCTACTCCAAGACCCTAACCGGTAGCCGACCACGTAGAGACTATAAGTGGCGACAGCGTGGCTCTGTCCCTCAAATCGCTGCTTATAGTCGTCACTGACGACTAGAGGGCCTCTAAGCAGGGCCGCGGGTCGGGGGGGGACTCTATGTCCCCCACGACTTGCGATGGCCTGTGACAGAGCCAGAACGAGGAACCGCTGATGTAAACACGGCGGTTCCCCGTTCTGACAGACGGCATGTCAGAGGTCTACTGATCCCCGTACTCGGGATCAGTTAGCTCTCTGGTGCCCCTGGCAGCCCAGCCCCCTCACAGTTAGAACACGCCCAGGGAACACAGTTAACCCCTTCACTGCCCCCTGCAGCTTAACCCCTTCCCTGCCAATGATATTTATACAGTAATCAGTGGATATTTAAATTTCTGATCGCTGTATAAATGTGATTGGTCCCAAAAAAGTGTAAAAAATGTCCGACATGTCCGCCCCAATATCACAGTCCCAATAAAAATCACAGGTCACCGCCATTACTAGTAAAAAAAAAAATTGTAATAACGGCAGAAACTAATTCTCATGGTTTGCGGCAACTTTTACGCAAATCAATCAAACGCTGATTGCAATTTTTTTTTTTTTACCAAAAATATGAGGAAGAATATAAATCGGCCAAAAACAATGAATAAATGTTTTTTTTATCATTTTTTTTAGCAAAAAGTAAGAAATATTGTTTTTTTTTGCACAATTGTCACTCTTTTTTTATTAATAGCGGTGATCGGAAATGATGCAGTGGGGACCAATACCACCAAAATAAAGCTTTATTTGTGGGGAAAAAAAGGACGCAAATTTCATTTGTGTACAGTGTCGCACGACCATGCAATTGTCAGTTAAAGCGACGCAGTGCCGAATCGCAAAAAGTGCCCTGGTCCTAAGGTGGGAAATTCTTCCGGTCCTTAAGTGGTTAATGTGCTTGAGCCACTCCTTTATTGCCTTGGCCCTTTGTTTTGGGTCATTGTCATGCTGGAATACCCATCCACGACCCATTTTCAATGCCCTGGCTGAGGGAAGGAGGTTCTCATCCAAGATTTGACGGTACATGGCCCCGTCCATCATCCTTTTGATGTGTTGAAGTTGTCCTATCACCTTAGCAGAAAAACACCCCCAACGCATGATGTTTCCACCTCCATGTTTGACGGTGGGGATGGTATTCTTGGGGTCATAGCCAGCATTCCTCCTCCTCCTCCAAATACGCGAGTTGAGTTGATGCCAAAGAGCACGATTTTGGTCTCATCTGTCCACAAAACTTTCACCCAGTTCTCCTCTGTATCATTCAGATGTTCATTAGCAAACTTCAGAAGGACCAATACATGTGTTTTCTGGAGCAGGAGGACCTTGCAGGCGCTGCAGGATTTCAGTCCTTCGCAGCATAAAGTGTTACCAATTGTTTTCTTGGTGACTATGGTCCCAACTGCCTTGAGATCATTGACAAAATTCTCCCGTGTAATTCTGGGCTGATTCCTCACCATTCTCATGATCATTGAAACTCCACCAGGTGAGATCTTGTATAGAACCCCAGACAGAGGGAGATTGACAGTTATTTTGTGTTTTTTTTTTCCATTTGCGAATAATCGCGCCAAATGTGACCCTCTCACCAAGCTGCTTGCTGATGGTCTTGTAGCCCATTCCAGCCTTGTGTAGGTCTACAATATTGTCCCTGACATCCTTGGACAGCTCTTTGGTCTTTGCCATGGTGGAGAGATTGGAATCTGATTGATTGATTGCTTCTGTGGGCAGGTGTCTTTTATACAGGTAACAAGCTGAGATTAGGAGCACTCCCTTTGAGAGTGTGCCTAATCTTAGCTTGTTACCTGTATAGAAGACACCTGGGAGCCAGAAATCTTGCTGATTGATAGGGGATCAAATAATTATTTCACTCATTAAAATGAAAATCAATTTGTAGCTTTTTTTGAAATCCGTTTTTCTGGATATTTTCGTTGTAAGTTTGTCTCTCACTGAGAAAATAAACCTACCATTAAAATTATAGACTGATCATTTCTTTGTCAGTGGGCAAATGTACAAAATCATCAGGGGGTCAAATACCTTTTTCCCTCACTGTAAATGGAGAAAAAAAACACCTCTCTTGTACCCTCTTAAAGTGACCCCAGTGCTAGCATAACATCACTTTTGCCAGTTTCCCCCTGTAAAAATGTTATACTTACCTCTCTGGTAGGTGATAAGTGATTTTATTCCCTCCTTTGCAGAGTTCTAGGTGCCTTATTGCTTTTCAATATTTCCAGGTGTGCCAGATAGTGTGACCCCTTAGTAGGCCATTGTTTGCTGTGGCTCCCCCCACCAGCCCCTATATCACTGCTGTATTCATGACGGGAGGACCACAGAATCCAGTGTTGGATTCACTATGCAGCACACCCAGAAGAGTAAGGTGGCAGGAACGCCCAGGGCTTTGCAAGGTGGATGAATTTGATCATTGCCTTCCAAACAGGAACGGTACACAACCTAATCTTTTACAAGGGAAAGCTAGTGGAAATCTCTTATACCAGCAACATGGTCACGTTAACATATGTACTTGATGTAATACTAAAGTTATATTAAAGCCTCCCTTTTTTTTTAATTAAAATAATAAGAATGTTATACTTACCAGCTCTCTGTGCAGTGTTTTTGCACAGAGTAGCCAAGATCTTCCTCTTCTCGGACCCCTGCCCGCTTTCCTGGCTTCTCCCCCTGCTGCTTTCTATGGGGGTACTTGTGCAGACTCCCTTCCGAGCGTCAGTATATGCATCTATTGACATGACACAGATAGCGGAGCCCGGCTAATGGCTCCCATTGCTATCAATCATTTGTTTTTTTTTCATTTTTTTTTTTTTTCGTCTGGGTCTCCTTTCTGTCTTGATGAACACTGACACTACAACAGGGAAATTGGGCAATTTCCTCAAGCCTGAAAGCAGGCATTTTTTGCTGTGCTATCTCTTTAGATCATTGGTTCTGAACTCCAGTCCTCGGGACCCACTAACAGGCCAGGTTTGCAGGATAACTGAAATGCATCACAGGTGATATCATTCGCTGCTCAGTGATTGCAGTATTCTAATCTGCATCTTGCCAAGGTAATACTTAAAATCTGGCCTGTTGGTGTGTCCTGAGGACAGGAGTTGAGAACCACTGCTTTATATAAACTAAAGTGCTCTGAGGAGCCTTTGCTCCTTTTTTATATACACACACACACACACACACACACACACACACACACACACACACACACACACACACACGTGTATATATATATATATATATATACATACACACACACAATGAGAATATTATCAGTTTAGGGCCAGTTCCCACTGGTGCGATATCCGAGCAAGATTGGATCAAACTCGCACAGGACCCTTTTTTTGGTCCACAGCAGAATCGGATGGCATGGGTGTTCACACCCATGCCATCCGATTCCGGTCCAAGTTTTCAGTTCGCACTGCGATGTGCAAACTGATTTGGGGGTGTCATTAGCTTTGTATTGACACTCCCAGCATTTCGTATATGATTGTGTGAACTGCCTGCGAGTTGTATACGTTGCACTGGACTCGCAGGGTTCCCGCATCGCTACAGTGTGAACCAAGCCTTAAGGGATTCCATCTTCCTGTTCCTTCTTGGTTTTGTTTATTTGTAGTGTTTTATCAACATGTTGCATAGAATGTGATCAACTATTATTGAGTTACTACAAGTATCATAATGTTGAGGCTCTAACCTTGCAGGTTTACTTATAAAGGATTAATATCCACCCTTTGGTTTTATGACAAGTAATGGTGCGCAAGTGGGTAGAGGCATACAACATACAAGGTGGGAACATGAAGTGTATATGGATAGTAATACAACAAATCGGCTGGATATGCAAATGAGAGTTGAAGAGATAATTAGACATATAACTTCAAACCATATACACAGAAGGAAGCACTGAGGGCAGCCCGCAGGTAAGGACCCGGATCCCACGGTCCAATGAACTGAGAAAACAAATTCCTCCGTTCGTCCGTCGCCGTACCTGGATGGAAGAGCCGGCTTGTATGGGGACAGAAGCGAGGCTTGGAGCGCGGCTGTGCGGAAGTCCTGAGGTGATGGCGCCATAAAATTGCGGCGCGTTTCGTAGGCCAGCAGGTCAGGTGGTATGCGTCCTGCGCCATCTGCTCTTCCATCCAGGTACGGCGATGGACGAACGGAGGAATTTGTTCCGGCTCATCACATCCCGGATATCCTGAGAGTGACAGCAATCCGTTCTTTCCCTACATGATCAGCTGTAATGCCTACTGTTTTCTATTCTTGTGAGTGTTTTTATCTGGTTATCCATCAAATATATCAAACTTATTGCACTTAGAGGCGCCTTCCTTTGTGTTTTGTTTTACCCTTTGGTTTTACATTGTCCAAGTCTGACTTTGTACTTAAATCAGGGGGGTCAGAGGTTACCTGAAGTCTGACAGCGGCTGCCCAATCAGCTGGCTGACTTGATAGTTTCTTAGTGTGCATGAAACAGTCAGTGAAGCTGTTCTGTTCTTTCTAACTGCTAAACTGACAGTGATGCTCTGTTACTTGACCCTGTTCTGTATTTACAGTGTATTGTCTGTGTTTTTCTCCTAGTGAACTTCACTTGGCTACAACATGGCCCTGTCTGACAGAAGGAATTATAGTGGATAATGATGTGTATTCGTGAGTACTACTATTTTAATATTAAGTGTGCCCATGCTATCCAAGATCTTCTGTATTGCTTTCTCTTTTGCACTAAAATAAGGGTTGGAGGACAAAGTTTATCACCACTTTTACTGTAGAGATCCCTTGTTTGGCTGTATTTGTCCTGTGGATCACAGGAGTGCAGTTCGTTTTGCACTCCTGTGACCCATTTTTAGCTGATGGCGGGCTGAAGCCCGCTTTCGGTTGACGTCAGAGAGCCTGTCCGGACTCTGGTCAGATTGTGACAATAAAGTTGGGATTCACCCACATGCCTGGACCAGCACTCGGCTCACCCCTTAAGCAAACTGATGAGAGCCTAAGCCTTCTGCTCCCGCCCCCTCCACAGTCCAGTGCTCCATTGAGCAAGGAGGGGGGCAGAGCAGACAACGGTGATGGACAGTCACCAGCTATCTTCTCAGGGAGCTCTGAGAACTGAGCGAGCTGCGGTGTGAAGTGAAAAAAGTACTTGTGCGCTGTTAAGTAGATTTATCTATCGAAAAAAATATATATGTGTGTGTGTGTGTGTGTGTGTAAGTGTGTGTATATGAGAAACGGCTGCAATCATTCAACTAGTGATCTCACAATAAAATATTGACAATCTGACAATAAAATACATTTTATATAAATAATGGTGCACTAATTCCAACATAAACCTAAACAAATATAATACAATAAAAACTTATGACCCCAGACAAATGAATCAATCCCTCATCATAACTCTGTGAAAAACAAAGTATTAACAAATACATATAATAAACATAAATGTGAAAAAAAACAATGATCATATAATAAAGTCCAAGCGAAGTCCATAAAATATAAAAAACAAAAGATGAAACTGCAGTCGCTCCAGTAAAGATGAATTCAGTTTACTCCAAAACGTCCAACACAGCAGTTATGAAATAAGTGATGCGCAAACCACCATCGCCACCTCTGGGTGCAATGCCTGCTCACCTCAAAGGAAGACACTCAGGGGTCATATCACGCCTTAGATATATAGGTCTTGAGTAATCCTCCATTATAGACCCCTAAGGGTCAAAAAAGCATGCACGCAGATCAATCTGATGGACCAAACCCTGGTGTTCAGACTCCTTTAAGAACGATGGAATTCCTTCTCCAAGTTGGCACCACACATTGGTGTTGGGTCGCTCGGTTCTCATTGTTAGACCTGGCGGGGAATCCACCTCGGTAATTATGATTCTAAAATTTAAAAAAGTCCATACTTCTCTTTTAAGTTCTGTTGAGCCAGTATCAGGGGCTTAATACAAAGAATTTACTTTCAGCCTCACTACAAGTGAATCAAGACACAATGTAGTACAGTGTTAGCCAGCACTACAGAAGAAAAAGATTTGGGGGTGCTTATTTCAGATGATTGCAAAATGAGCAAACAGTGTAACCAGGCAGTGGGAAAAGCAAATAGAATTCTGGGATGTATCAGTAGAGGAATCACCAGCAGGAGGAAGGAGGTTCTGATTCCTCTATATAGATCTTTAGTGAGACCTCACTTAGAATACTGTGTCCAGTTCTGGAGGCCTCACTTACAAAAAGATATTGATAACATAGAAGGAGTCCAGAGACGGGTAACAAAAATGGTGAAAGGTCTGGTCTAAAACATATCGAGAGCAACTTCAGGAACTTAATATGCACAGTCTGGAGGAAAGAAGGGAGAGGGGAGATATGATTGATACCTTTAAATACATCAATGGGGTGAATAAGGTTCAGGAGGGCAGTCTTTTCAATATGAAACCAAAATCAAGAACACAGGGACCTCAAACTAACTGGAGGGAAGTTCAAAACTAACCTTAGAAAGGTTATTATTTTACTGAAAGGGTGGTTGATGATTGGAATAAACTACCAA
The DNA here is from genome assembly GCA_018402905.1 of Glandirana rugosa. Lineage (NCBI taxonomy): Eukaryota > Metazoa > Chordata > Amphibia > Anura > Ranidae > Glandirana > Glandirana rugosa. Next base: position 251,596 of record BLSH010104793.1, on the reverse strand, counting down.
TAGAGGTTGTGAGACAGTCAACAGTAAATGGCTTCAAACATGCTTGGAATAAACATAAATCTATAGTCAGACAACAAGGTCAATATGAAAAGACAAATAAATAAAATAAAAAAGGGCAGACTCGATGGACTACTCAGTCTTTTTCTGCCGTCACTTTTCTATGTTTCTATGTTTTATTTACTAAAACTGGAGAGTGCAAAATCTGCTGCAGCTCTGCATAGAAAACAATCAACTTCCAGGGTTTATTTATTTTTTTGTCAAAGCTTAATTGAACAAGTTGAAGTTAGAAGCCAAGCTACCATGCACAGGACTTTGTACTCTCCTGTTTTAGTAAATTGACCCCAGTATCTTTTTGTGTTCACAGGAGGCTTACTGCCTTTGCCCCCCTATTATGCACACAAACATTTTAGCTGAGATTTCCTAGCAGTAAACAAGGAAAATGAATCCTATAGTGACATATAAATTGAATTATTTTGTTGAAACCTTCATTATAATATTGTTATACATTTTTCTGAATGTTGGTTATTAGTTTAACAGAAACCTTATTCTCTGAATATACTGATCAGTGCTTCTGACTGTAGGCAAAAAGTAGACAAGTGGATGTACAGAAATCGATCGGTACATCAACTTCAATACAACCTCCCTGCTCTGCTCATACATGGATTGAAATTTTGCTGGTCCCTGCTGAACTGACCAAATTTACATCTGTGTATGGCCCACTGTAGACCTTTGTTGCCTTCACAAAAACATATTTTCTCTTATGTTCACTGACAGACGCAGCTCTTCCTTGACATGTGGGGTCTATGCTCATCCTACTAGGAGTTGACTAGGCAAAAAAGTAAAAGGATAGGCTGGCCCCTCCCAGGGGGCCGTCCTCACTTCAGCATATAATCCCCCTGCAGTGCATAGCATATCAGTTTTTAATGCCTAGTGCAAGGAGTTAGACCTGGCTCCCTGATGGGACCTGCGGTTCATCTTTTTTGCTACCGCTTTTTTTTATTTTTTTCAAGACTTCTGATGAAGACTGCTATCAAGAAGCCGGCTGGAGCATAGAGGATATCTAGAATCCTGTACTTTCCCCAGCGCGGCCGACCGATGCGAGCTAACCCTTAGCTTAGGCGGGGTCAGCCGCATCATACCCATTCCGTGCAGGTGGGCCAGTGGTTAAACACCACTTGCGTTTAAGAGACCGTGCTGCGCTCGCGTCCAGAGACGCCGTTTTGGCCTGCAGCATCCCTCCCCTCTGAGGGGAGAAAAGTCTGCTACCGAGTGGTTACCTGCTGCGCCCGTCGGAATGGTGAGTGACCCCCCCCCCTTTCAGGGGTGCGGAGGGTGTGGGGGGGGGGCGAATTGCGGTACCAGGTCCGGTGGAGGGTTTTAGGGCCACATTTTTTTAATGGATCCTGCCTGGGCTCCCCCGTCCCCCGCACCGCATCCCTGCGCTCGCAGCCGCCATGTGGCGATCCGCCGCCATTTTTGCTAGCGATCGTGTTCTAGCGATCGTTCGTTGCCGTAGCCGCGGGTGTGCTGTTTGGCCTCTAGTGACCGCTTTGGTGGCCATCTGCCGTAGTCGCGGCCTGGTTTGCTTTGGCTTGGGCCTCCAGCGATTCGTTCGGCGGCCATTTTTTTTGGTGATCCATGAATTTGGACAGCACAGCGGCATTACAGCGCAATATAAGTGGCGGGCTGCGCTCCTACTGGGACACGACGCAGAAGGGCAAACAGCAAGTATAGCCGATTATCCCTGGGGTGTCAGTGGCGGTGGGCACAGTCCTTCTGGGCATTGCCCGGTCGCTCTGTGGGGTGTTGATGAGGCTGCACTGTGGGGCCTAGCAAGGACTCAAGTGGCACAATGGGGACTGAGCCTGTGGGTTCTTCCCCGGAGGGGTCCATGGAAGCGCAGGCTGTGCTGGGACCGATGGTTCCCCTAGTCCAATTGACTTCATTTTGGGGCAATTCTTTGCCGGGGGGTACTGAGCCGTGCCAAGGGGGTGACTAAAAAGCGTCCACCCCCTCCCCCTTCTGGGGAGGAATCTGAACCGGAAAGGGGCTAGGTGCTCACAGGGATCCCCCGTGGAGCTCTCAAGTGGTGAGCTGGAGCCTTTGGACTACCTATGTTTGTGGGTCCATTAAGCCAGCACGGACACTTAAGGTTTATCCTTTTTTTGACACCGTTTGTGTATAAGGAATGACGTCAGCCGCAGAATTCCTTTCTTTGCCTAAGCGGTTCTGTACGGTTATCCCTTTGTTGGATAGTTTTTTACAGAAGGGGCGTCCCCCGCAGTGGACTCTCCGGGGCTCGCCTAAATAGGGTGACAACCTTTTCTTCGGAAGGGTCTCCATCCGTTAAGGATCCAACCGATAGGCGGACGGAGGCGATGCTCAAGACATGTTCTTAGCATGTTAGCGGGGACGGGCATGAGACCGGCTTTGGCGTCGGCCATGGTGGCGCAGTCGCTTACGGATCGTGCGACTGAGTTGCACTCTGGACTGGACTTCAGGTACTCCCCGGAGGCTTTGCAGCGGGTTGTACACCTGATACAGGGTCTTCGGTACCTGTGTGACGTTGCCTTAGACCTGCTGTCGAAGAGGCCTGATTTTTTGCAGCCATTGTGAGACAGTTGCTGTGGCTACGCTGTTGGTTGGGTGACCACACATTCATAAGGGGCTCATGGACCTACCCTTTTAGGGAGGTCGGCTCTTGGGGCGCAACTGGATGAAATCAGTAAGGATTTCACCGGGGGAAAGAGTACGTTTTTCTTCCAGCACCACAACGGCGGGAGTACCGCCGTAAGCATGGTCCTTCCTCTTGGGGCCAGAGGCGGTTTTTCGTACGCCCGGTACAACGAGCAAGGGCTCAAGCCCCGGCAAGGCTGCCTTGGGGGTCGGTAAGCGACCCTGGCACTGCATGCCCTAACAGCTGGAGGACAAGTTCTCCTCCGCATAGGGGTTGCCCCCGCCAGACTTTCGGGTGGGGGCCGACTGCTGAGTTTAGCAGACTGGTGGACCTATCACATTTCAGACCGGTGGGTCGAGAAGTGGTGTCCCCCTGGTACAGGTTAGAGTTCAACACTCTACCCCCCGACAGGTTCTTCCTATCGAACTTGAGGCCCCTCCGGGGCATTGGGAAGTTTTTTTAGGGGCGGTTCAGATGCTGTCCAAACAGGGGGTACTTGTGTCGGTCCCTCCATTGGAGAGGTTTTCCACGGTTTTTATTCAACCCAACAACTAAGGTGGGGTCAGGCCAGTTCTGGACCTGAAGGCACTCAATCACTTGGTGAAAGCGCAAAAATTCAAGATGGAGTCTGTACGCTCGGCCGTGGCCGTACTTCACCTAGAGTACTTCCTGGCGTCTCTGGACATCAGGGACGCTTATCTGCATGTCTCATTGGTCTTCAGCACCAGCGCTTCCTGTGCTTTGCGGTAGGGGATCTACATTATCAATTTGTGGCGCTCCCCTTCGGCCTAGCCTCGGTCACTCGGGTTTTCGCCAAGTTATTGGCTCCGGTGCTGGCTCTGTTGAGGTTGTGAGGCATTACCGTGGGGGCATACCCTGACGATCGGCTCCTGCGAGCGGAATCAGCTTTGGCTCTGGAGGACAATGTTATCACCATGGCCTCGATGAGAGATTTCGGCTGGCTAATCAGCCTGCAGAAGTCGACATTGACTCGGTCTTGTCGACTGGAATATCTGGGTCTAATTATGGACACGGAGCAGGCGAAGGTGTTCCTTCCTCCGGCCAAGTTACCGACGCTACAAGTAGCAGTGCGAGTCCTGCTGTCACGTCAGTGGTCCTCCTTACATTTCTGTATGCGGGGCTCATGGTCTCGGCAAACTGATCAAATTGGACACCAGACCAGGGGGTCATTGTCCTGGTGGTTTCGGGTCCCGGCCTTGACATTGGGGAAGTTTTTCTCCCCCTGCCTTGATCGATAGTCGCGAGGGACGCCAGCCTATCGGGCTGCGTAGGAGTCCTGGCACAGCTGTCTTCTCAGGGTCGTTGGTCGGCGCAGGAATATCGCCTTCCTGTAAATGTGTTGGAGCGGAGGGCAATCAGGCTCTGTTTCTCCCACTGGGCGACAAAGCTGCGTGGCCTCCCCGGTTCGGGTTCAGTCGGACATTGCCACAGTAGTGGCGTACGTGTCTGATCAGGGCAGAACATGAAACTCGGCAGCAGCTGCGGAAGCGGCCCACACTCTAGAGTAGGCAGAATCTCACGTATCGGCAATCTCCGCCATCTACATTCTGGGCGTAGAAAACTGGCAAGCGGACTTTTTCAGTCGCCAGACTCTGGATCAGGGGGAATGGTACCTAGATCCAGAGGTGTTCTGCCAGATCTGCCACTGGTGGAGCACGCCAGACGTGGTCCTGCTGGCGCCCAGGTTCAATCACAAGGTGCAGACCTTCGTGTGCAGGACAGGATTCCGTTGGCGGCGCCACGGACGTTCTGGTAGCGCCTTGTTTTCAGTACAGGCTGCTTTAAGTTTTTTTTTTTTTTTCCCCTTTTCAAGCTTCTACCGCGGCTCCTGCGCAGGATAGAAGTGGAGGGAATCCCGACAATCCTGGTGGCTTCGGATTGGCCTCGGCGCCCTTGGTGCGCCGACGTGGTGCGGATGGTGACGGACGTTCCCTGGCGACTTCCGCTTCGCAAAGATCTGCTCTCGGGGACCCATCCTGCACCCTGCTTTTCCGTCGCTGGATTTGGCAGCTTGGCTATTGAGTCATAGGTGTTGAGGGATAGGGGGGTCTCTGACTCCGCGATCCCTACCATGCTTAGAGCGCGTAAGTGCATTTCACGCAAAATATTTCATCGCACCTGGAAGGCTTACTTTGCCTGGTGTGAGGCGAGCGGTCGGAACCCCCGCTCTTTTTTTCCATGGCTCGGGTGCTGGTTTTATTACAGCAAGGCCTGGATAACAAGTTGGCTTTGAGACGCTCAAAGGCCAGATTTCGGCTCTGGCGATTCTTTTCAGCGTCCGTTAGCAACGTATTGATCTGTACATGTACACGGTGTACTTCATGTGGTTCCTCAGGTTCGGTTGCCGCGGGCACCATGGGTTTTTAAAGTTAGTACTATCCGTACTGCATAATCGCCATATGGGCAGATCAGGGATATTTCCTTACAATTGCTGTCACGAAGGGCGGTCCTTTTAGTGCCCCTTGCATCCGCTGGGCGGGTATCTGAGTTGGCAGCGTTGTTTTGTAGGTCTCCCTACTTGGTTCTTTATAGGATAAGGCGGTGCTGCGCCCTTCTCCTTCTTTTCTGCAAAAAGAGTGGGTTCCTCTTTTTCTCATAATGAGGACATTGTTCTACCTTCATTGTGCCCACACCCGTCGCTCGTCACGGAGATTGCTTTGAATTCCTTGGAGGTCGTAAGGGCATTACAGGTGTATTTGACGGCTACAGTTCCTTTTTGGAAGACTGATGCCTTGTTTGTTTCTACCGAAGGTGGTCTCTTTTCACATTAATGAAGATATTGTTCTTCCTTCAATCTGATGCGTTGTTTGTACTGACGGACGGTCCGCGCAAAGGATTGGCGGCCTCATCGGCCACTGTTTCCTGTTGGATCAGATAGACCGTGACTCATGCGTATTCTGTTCGGGGCAAGGTACCCCCTTTTTCAGTCACGGCTCATTCCACCAGGGCTGTTAGCACTTCCTGGGTTTTTCAGACACCAGGCCTCGGTGTCACAGGTGTGCAAGGCGGCCACTTGGGCCTCGGTGCACACGTTTACTACGTTTTATAAAGTTGATGTATCCGCATCTTCGGATGCTGCTTTTGGCCGCAAAGTTTTACGGGCGGCAGCGTAGGCGCGGCTGGCGCCTTCTGAGGGTTTCTGTTGGGTACAGTTGTTGTCGTTTACCCACCCCTCTTTACTGACACAGCTTTGGGACATCCCCACTTGTCAAGGAAGAGCTGCATCTGTCAGTGAACGTAAGAGAAAAAGGGATTTTATTAAGACTTACCGTAAAATCCTTTAATCTGAGTTCACTGACAGACGCAGCACCCACCCCTCTGTGTTACTTTTGTACGGCTTGTTAAGAACTGATATGCTATGCACTGCAGGGGGATTATATGCTGAAGTGAGGACGGCCCCCTGGGAGGGGCCAGCCTATCCTTTTGCTTTTTTGCCTAGTCAACTCCTAGTAGGATGAGCATAAACCCCACATGTCAAGGAAGAGCTGCGTCTGTCAGTGAACTTAGAGAAAATGATTTTACGGTAAGTTTTAATAAAATCCCTTTTTCCATTACACTGCACTGATTCCGTTTTATGTTTGCTTTCTTGAATAGGGACCTGGATCCTCTTCAAGCTCCACAGTGGTCTGTCCGAGTCAGAAAAGCAGATAACCCTCAGTGCATGCTGGGTAAGCAGCCATCAACTAAACATTATGACATGCCGTGGTCTTTGCAGGATGACAGTGAAAGGAACACTGGATGAAATGGTTGCCTCTAGCAACCAGTTAGGTCACAAGGAAAGTGACAGTAGGACGTTTCTGGTGCCGTACAGTATTACAAATCAACTACCGACGAATGGGTCGTACGTGACTCCCAATAGACGAAAAGACTGAGCC
>BLSH010104793.1:230053-245013 GCA_018402905.1 Glandirana rugosa | reverse complement strand
ATCTGTCAGTGAACGTAAGAGAAAAAGGGATTTTATTAAGACTTACCGTAAAATCCTTTAATCTGAGTTCACTGACAGACGCAGCACCCACCCCTCTGTGTTACTTTTGTACGGCTTGTTAAGAACTGATATGCTATGCACTGCAGGGGGATTATATGCTGAAGTGAGGACGGCCCCCTGGGAGGGGCCAGCCTATCCTTTTGCTTTTTTGCCTAGTCAACTCCTAGTAGGATGAGCATAAACCCCACATGTCAAGGAAGAGCTGCGTCTGTCAGTGAACTTAGAGAAAATGATTTTACGGTAAGTTTTAATAAAATCCCTTTTTCCATTACACTGCACTGATTCCGTTTTATGTTTGCTTTCTTGAATAGGGACCTGGATCCTCTTCAAGCTCCACAGTGGTCTGTCCGAGTCAGAAAAGCAGATAACCCTCAGTGCATGCTGGGTAAGCAGCCATCAACTAAACATTATGACATGCCGTGGTCTTTGCAGGATGACAGTGAAAGGAACACTGGATGAAATGGTTGCCTCTAGCAACCAGTTATACATCAGGTGTTATTTTTTTTTTTACTGCAGGTTATGTAATTAGTTGGTATTAACACATTTTTATCTTTTTCTTTTGTGTTCTGCCTCTATATCTTTATAGATGCGTACACACTTAAAGTGTGTGTCTGGATAAAATAAACCATTACAGTACATCTTGTAATACAAGCACATTTGCCCATGTTTTGTCTCTTTCAAAGTGGATGTAAACCCTCACATATACCCAGTCAAGTGACTGGCCTCAGGTGATACACAGAGATGGACACCAATCATCCTACATAAGTTGTACCTGTTTATCAGGTCCAGAATTTATAACACTTGTTTGAGCTGTCAGAAAGCAGAGCGTAGAGAGGTAAAATTACACTCTGCAGAGCTCAGTGAGGAGAACTCTGAGAGCTGATTGGAGGAAAGCCCCCCCCCCCCCCCTCCTTCATACAGCACACAGGAACAGAGCTGAGGCTGTCAATCAGCTGGAGTTCCCTCCCCGTCACAATTTTTTTTCTTGGTGTCAGGAACACTTGTCAGAAGTGATTCATGCTGATAGCGGTGGCATGAGGCAGCAGAGGGAAATGACACTTAGTGCTCTTAATTGAGACAAGTGCACACTATAGAGGGATGTGCTTTGTTCATATTTAATGTCTGAGGTTTACAACCACTTTAAAAATGCTGCAAGAAGGTAAAATTACCTAGAAGTCTAGCGAACGCCTAACTTTCTGTAGTGGGCAGACAACGCTGCCTCTGCTGCACTTAAACCCCAAACAGTGTTGGACTGAGTTTTCTCCCCTCGACTTTCAGGACAGAACCATGGAGAGAGTGCGGCTCCATCTCTTCACAGGAAACATTGCCTTTAAAAGCGGCCGCTTCCACCATGCCATCAATCTTAGTGTTTCCTCAGCCATGGTGGAAGGGATGCTGGAGAACTAGAAGAGGGGGGCGGCATTCTTTCAGTACGGGAGGGGGGTGTTCCGGTGCCTGCTTCCTCCACCGGCTCATGGGATTGATGGCCAGTTGGGAGATCCCTGCTCCAGGTGCTCGGAGGCCGTGGGTGTTGCAGAGGCGTGGATGCCGAGAATAGCCCCAGGGTGCTTGGCATGTCGGCTCCGAGTCCTGGGCGGTGGGTGATGCCGCTTCCGGGTTGCGGGACTTCCAGCTGGGCGTGGCGGTGAGTAGTTCCGGCCGCTGGAATGCAGGGGGAAGAGGCGGGTCTTCTGGCTGGGGTTTCCTTCCAGCCCTCGAGTGCAGCGACGCCGGGAGGGTCAATCTTTAAAAGATCAGAGGAGTTGGAGCCACTGCGCTGCGATGGAGGAGACAGAGTAGCCAGCAGGGATGGCGGAAGCAGGCGCCCTAAAGCCCAGCCAGGCCCAGGTAAGAGCAATACAGCGGTGCCTCTTATTCTTTGCACTCTGGGTGTTTTTTTGTGTGATGGTGTATTTTCTGGACTACAGAACACCCTCTCCACATTCCTATGACACGAGGGGAAGTTATTCTGTTGTCCAGCCCGGGAGAACTAGAACCATACCATTTCAGTTCATCAGTTAGGAGATTGATCAGTTAGGAGAAAACTGGATTTCTAGCAGCATTACCATGTTTTTTTGTGTACTTGCAGATTTGTAAATAGACTAATGAAGGTTTTTTTTTTTGTTTTTTTTTTTATTTTGGCCATGCATAAACTTTAAATTTAGTCCCTTGTTAATGTGTGAGCAAATAAGAAAACAATGACCAGTGTTTTAATATGGCATAACATTGAGGTGGTTGTTACTGACTAAACTGGGCAATAGTTCTTGTCTGTGGGTGCCAGTAGATTACTGTAAATATTGTCCGACGGCGGGAAAAAAAAAGGATCTAGCCGGCCGGGCAAAATCTTTTTGGGCTGTCGCAGTCATATGCCCTGGATCCCACAATGACTGAATCTGTGTGTGCAATGCATGCTTGGCTGATTTGTTTAAGAAAAGAAATTGATCTGACACTCTAGCTGTCGGATCACATCCATTTGTCCAACTGCCCTGTAATGTTTTTAGCAATTGGTTTTCATTGACATTTCTTGACCTAAATTTTTTATTTTTTCAGGTGATTTTATTACAGAGTTTTTCAGACTTTGCCGGCGTAAAGAATCCACTGATGAACTCCTGGGGAAATCTGCCTTTGAAGAGAATGGTAAAGGTAGTTATTGAAGGTTATTTCTGGTGTTGTAGGTTTGCATTGTTATTATTGTTCAAATTCATACTCTAGCTCAGTCATTCTCAACCTTTTTAGCCCAAAGGAACCCTTGAAATAACTTTCCGGATTCCCTGCTAAAAACTCTAAAATCTACAGCTCATTATACATTAGAGTGATGGTCAGTGGGAAAAATGCTCCTTACACTTGTGGACATTGGAAAGGATTACCTCCTTACAGATAGCTTAAAAGATTATTGGCATCAGTGGGAACTTATCTGAGAGGCAGAAATTACTCTTTACTCAGGGAACCCCCAGCAACCTCTGGAGGAACCCTAGTGGTCCATGGAAGCCTGGTTGAGAAACCCTGCTCTAGTTCAACCATGTGTAGTTATATGATTTTAACAGCCTCGTTTGAAGGTAAATTTTGGGGTATACGCTTCAAGAGACCATGTCACATAAGCAGCTGCAGGGCCGCTGATAGGGGGGTGACCACCAGGCCTCCTGTAGGGGGGCCTGGACAGCAGGGGATTGGTGCGGCGGGGCGGAAGGGCAATTACAGAACTTCCACTGTGTGTGTGTGTGTCTCCCTCCAGCACAGTCATAGTGCATCATTCTGTAATTGTCCTCACGTCCCACCACATCGACCCCCCTTCCTGCGCTGCCCATATCTGTTTTCCCTTTGTGTGATGCCCCCCCCCCTCCCCCCCGCACTGCCAACTTTCCTCTCCCGCCGGCTGGTGCGGGTACACAGGCGCAAGGCGATTGGGGGAAGGGCCCGGCAAATATGTAAAATATCATTTTTAAAATTGGAGAAAATTTTTTTTTTTCAAAACTGGAAAAATAATTTTTTAAAATTGTATTTTTTGTAATAGGAGGAGGGGGTTTTGGGGCCCTGTCAGGTAGGCTGTGCGAGGCCCCATCATTTCTAACGGCAGCCCTGAGCAGCTGTATGCGCAAAGCACGTACCTGTAAGAAAATTATTATTGACTGAAGTGAAGGACGCTGCACTGTTGCAAGAAATGAACCCTCAGAAGTCTGCTGTGAAACTGGTACTTCTATAAGGGTTGATGCTCTCTGTCCCCACAGCTCTCATTGCTTCATTCGGTTGCCCTCCAAGTGACTGCTGTATTCTGGAATGTCAAAGGGGTCAGCAGTAGCAACCGGTGACAACCGTAGAGGATCACATAGTCGAGCCTTCCTAGAAATGTTAGTTTTCCAGTGGACTTCAGGAGATTATTTCTCAGCAACAGAGCTGCATTCCGTGGTGCAGGCAGCAGGTGGGGTAAGTATTCAATTTCTTCTATACAGATATGTGCTTTGCTCATGCTGATTAGTTATGGGGCAGTAATTACAGTATATTGTTGCCTAGATAAGTACTGCATTCCATAAATAAAAACCCCCACGTATGGGGGAAAGAAGGACTTTACTGGTACCAAGGGAAGATGCAATTTTAAAACCGCGCACGATTAGGAGATATTTACACTACCTATAGGTAAGCCTTATTATAGGCTTACCTGTAGGTACAAATTTAAAGATGGAAGTTTACTACCTCCTTAAAGATCCGTGGGTTGCTGGCGATACTTGTGCACTTTGATAAATAGTAACATAGCACACTGGCAGCATGAAGTATGTAAGCAATTTATTAAATAGGTAAACTAATACTACTCACAGACCGATACATTATGTAGGACAAACTGTATAAGCAAAGTTGGGCTTTGGAGAAAGGGGCGTGACCCCAGAAATGCGTCAGTCATCTTGATCACATATTTTCTGTGATAGGAATTATTACGTGGGAGTATATGCTGTCCAGATCAGATCATCCACCATTGACATTGCTTTTACACTTGATATCTGTTTGTGTATCGTATGTTTAGTTTTTAATAAATGGCATTCATACTTGGCCATTGAGCTCTGTATCTTTTTATAGGAGGTAAACAGGGATCCAGTTTAACCTAGTTTGGAGTTTAAACATGAATTCCAAGCATGGATTTTTTGTTTTGCATTGTCAAATTGGTCTAACTTGGACCAACATAAGTATGATTATGTCGTACGTGTAGGCTCCCTGTGGAAGCGGAGAATTAGTGTAGTAGTCATCCCTACAAGAGTTATTGCCACCGTCTTCTGGGTCTTGGGCTGAGTGGCTGACCTGCTGCATCATAAACACAGGGAGTCACTGAATGCAAAGCATTCTCTGATTGAACAATGTAGAGATTGTGATGTTACTGCCCTGCCTCTCCACCTCATCCTTTCAGAAAATGCCTTGCATTCATTGATAAAAGGCGATCTGTGAATGGCACAAGCTCCAATACTACAGTGATTTTTTGGGACACGGCACTGCGTTACTTAAACTGCCAATTGCGCTGTCGTGTGACATTGTACCCAAATAAAATGTATGTCCTTTCCCCACAAATAGAGCTTTCTTTTGGTGGTATTTGATCACCTCTGCATTTCTTTATTTTTTGCACTATAAACAAAAAAAGAACGACAATTTTGAAAAAAAAACATTTTTTTTTTTTACTTTCTGCTATAAACATATCCAATAAAAAGAAATGTAAAAAAAAAATCAAATTTCTTCATCAATTTAGGCCAATATGTATTCTGCTACTTATTTTTGGTAAACAAAATCCCAATAAGCGTATCTTGATTGGATTGCTCAAAAGTTATAGCGTCTACAAACTTATGAAATGAAGGGTTGCAAGAAATGCATGTATTGTTACATGTAAGTGAATATAGTAAACAATTAAAGGACTCCTGTCATTAGATAAATCAAGAGACTGTCATTGCTGATCTAGTTCTGAAAATGCTAATTGCCTGACTTTCTCTGGTTTAAATTATTTGTCTCGAGCCAACATGCAGCCCAGGATATCAGAATGAAATCAGATTCCCAGGTCTGCATATGTCTTCCTCACAGTCTTGATAGCCAGGCAAATAGGACCTCGGCAAACCAAGCCTCACCACTTTAAAGAGACGTTGTCATCTGCAAATTTAGAGCAAAGTGACAGTGCCCACCAACACAGCAAGGTATACCTACCCGTCCACTCTCCCTTGAGTGAGGGCTCAGATGGAGCCGGTATCATCATGGGCGTGTTGATTAGTTAGTGTAACTTTCTGAAGGGGTGGGCTGTTTGAAGGCATTGTCACTTTACCTTGATTGGGCGGATGTTGGTGGCTCTTTAAAGCAGAGTTCCACCAAAAAGTGAAACTTCCCCTTTAAGCACTCCTCGCCCAATGTGGCATGTCATTTTTGTTGGAGGGGGGAGTGGGTGCCTGGTTTAGACAGGTACTTCTTGTCCCACTTCCTCCTTCCGTTTCTGGGCCATCTAGGTGACTCCTCCTCTCCCCCTAGGCAGCCCCTCCCTCCTGGCATTCTTCTGGGACATGTCACAGGTCCCAGTAGATTGCCTGGCCACTAGGAGAGCACAGCACGACTTGCGCATGCACAGTGCGCGCCCGGCTGTGAAGCCACAAGCTGTCACGGCCGGGTGCCCACAGTTGCTATGACGGCGTCGCAGAGAGGGGCAGAGGAGCAAGGCTCTGGGCGGCCGCATTGCTGCACCGTGGGATAGGTGAGTGTCTGTTTATTAAAAGTCAGCAGCTACACTTTTTGTAGCTGCTGACTTTTAATAAACTAAAACACAAGTGGAACTCCGCTTTAAAGGGTTATTTCACCTTTACAAAAAAATTGCCTGTGCAGGTAAGAGGCATTTGTAGATAAAAGGAAACTGTGCAGCTCTGACTAAATTTGTATAATGGCCTTGCTATAGGTGTAGGCCATTTACATCACTTCTGAAGCCTTAAAGTGTTACTAAACCCACAACAGTAAAATCAGCCTGTATATGCAGTAAAGCATGCTTGTTATACTCACTGTGGAACCTAAGGGGTTAAACCTCAGCATTGTGTAAAAAGGCTGTTTGATCCTGTCTTCTCTGATCCTCCCCTTCTTCCACTGTACCCAATCCATCTCCTAAGAGTAAAGAGCCTTTGGAGTCACTCTGCACATCAGTTTGGTGTGTATTGGTAGAGAGTTTTTTTTTCTTGGGAAAGTGCATGTGATCAGCACAGAGCCAATCAGCACTGTTCAGACAGAGGGTCAGGGGCCATGCAGCCTAATAGGACAGTCACAGGAGAATAAAAACTCTTCCTACATCCGTTAACTAGACACTGATACAGGTCACAAGACTGCGATATACTACTGAAGAGAAAAGTTAGCAGTTTATATTTACTAAAATAATTGCATTTCCATGTTCTGTGTACTGTGGGGGACCAGATTTAGTGAATGCAGGCTCCTGGGTATAGTAACACTTTAATGGTAAACTCCCAGGGCGTGGCTAGGACTTGGCTAAGTGAGGCCTAGTCATTACTGCTCACCTTCACAGGAGTGATCTCTTTCTCTGACTCATACCCCCTCACATGCTCTTTCTCTCTTCCCTGATGCTGTAGCCCTGAGCTCAGGGTTTGAGAGCTCCCTCCTGTGGCGAGGTGGGCAGTTATGACTAGGCCTCCCTTAGCAACATCGGGCTTCAGGGGTTATGTAAATTGCCTACACCTATAGCAAGGGCATTATTCAACTTTAGTCAAAACTGTACAGTTTGTTTTTATCTACAGACGCCCCTTTACCTGCATAGGCATTTTTTGGTAAATGTGAACTAACCCTTTAAGATTCTTGGTGATCTGGTCTGAAGCTTGCAGGTAATTGGTTATCCACCTATGCTGCTGTTGGATGTTCCAATCACTTGGTAATTGGAGGTCCTGTTTTTTTATAGGGGCTTTCGATAACTAGGAGTTAGTTTTGGTTTTGTTGATTGGATTGTAAGTATAATTGCACTTAGAGGTCAGAAACCTTTTATGTGATGCTTTGACCACACAACTGCTTTCTTATAGTTGCCTAAGGGCCGGTTCACATATAGGCGATCCGACTTCAGGAGCGACTATGCCAGGCAACTTTGAGGCAACTTCAAACTCGACTATGTCAGGCGACTTTGCCTGTGGCTAATCAGAGAAAGGAGGGGAGGGGGTTGCCTGGGTAATTTCTGGGTAAATTATTTTCTTTTTCCTGTAAAGTCGCTTCATATAGATAGGGGATCCGACTTGGAGGCGACTTCCCTTGAATTCTCTGAGCACAAGTTGGATAGAAGCCGCCTTGAAGTAGTACAGGAACCTTTTCTCAAGTCGGAGCGACTTCAGTAGTGTACAATAAGACGGCTCCCTTTCACTTCAATGGGATTTCTGATGTCAAGCGACTTGGGGCAATGCAAGTCGTGGCAGTGTGAACCAGCCCTAAAAGTATAACTAAAGGCAAAACATTTTTTTTTAGTTTTTGATGGAGTGGAGAGGGATTCGAACCTATGTCAGTGCCCCTGTTAAGGAGATTCACCCTCTCTATTTGTTCCATTTACCATTATCATTGAAAGTAAAAGTAAGAGAAATTACACAAATGTTGGGTTGTCCCCAGAAAAGTAATAGAGGAGAAATCGTCCAGTGGCGACAGTTTTGGTGAGCTGGGGGTCCCCAAGAAATTCCCTTGAGTTACAGGGATTTCGTCTCACTTCCTGTTTGGCTATGGGACAGGAGGTAAAGGGAAATGTCCACAATGGGACGCAGATGGCGAAAAAAAAAACCTGACAGGGGTTATAGCCCTTCCTTACTCCAAAATTGAAAAAAAAAAGAGTTTTGCCTATACAGGCGGTCCCCGGGTTACAAACAAGATAGGATCTGTAGGTTTGTTCTTAAGTTGAATTTTTAAATCAGAACAGATACATTTTCTCCTACGTTCACTGACAGACGCAGCTCTCCATTGACATGTGGGTTATATGCAGATCCTATTAGGTGTTAACTAGGCAAAGAAGAAAGCAAGCTGGCCCCTCCCTGGGGGCTGTCCTCTCTTCCCATATAATCCCCCTACTCTGCTCAGTACATCAGTTTTAACATGCCTAGTGCAAGGAGTTGACCTGGCTCCCTTATGGGACCTGCGGTTAGAATTTTTGCTACCGCTTTTTTATTTTTTCTCAAGCTAATGAAGACTACTATCAAGAAGCCACCTGGGGCATTGAGGGTTCCTGAAAAATCCTGTACTTTCCCCAGCATGGCCAACCGATGCGAGCCAGTCCCAGAATATTAGTGGGTCCCGCCGCATCGTGCCGGTTCCGTGCAGGCGGCCAGTGGGTGATCCCCACTTGTGCCCAGTGTCTGGATATGATCCTGTCCAGGGGCTTGTGGCCAGCAGCATCCCTACCCAGCTGGGGAGAAAAGTCTGCAACTGGGTGGCATATGCTGCGCCCGTCAAGAGTGGCGAGTGAGCCCCCCTCTGCCCCCCTAGGGGCGCTGGGGGGGGGCGCAGGGCGGTTTTGGCATTCTGCCATGCGTTAGCCGCCGGTAGAGGTGGGTCGCTGGGGCTCTCCTGGGTCCTTTTGTCCCTTCCTCCCCCCACCCCCCCTCCACATCCCGCTACCACTATGTGCAGACCGCCTAGGCCACCATGTGGCGATCCGCCGCCATTTTGCAGAGCATCGCCACCATTTTGCCGCAGCCGCGGCCATTTTCCCTGGGGTTTTCAATACCATGCTGTGGCGCCCATTTTGCAGGAGCCTCGGTGTTCAGCAGCCATTTGGCCTCTAGTGGATGTCCTTGGCGGCCATATTGGAGCCCTGCATGCTGTGAAAAACGTGCTGCTGCCGTTTTTCCTTTCACTTTGCTGGGACAGTGTTGCTGGCTGCTGACGGCGCAAGCTCTCTGGCGGTCCACAGGACGTTGCTTGGTGGCAAAGACAGCAAGTATGGCTGGCTTCCTGGGGGTGCTGGTGGCGGTGGGTGCAGTCGTCCTGGGTCTCCCTGGCGTTCTGAGGGGCGGTGGTGTGTTTATAGTGTGGGGTTGCCGCTAGTGGTTGTTTTCACTGTGTGTGCTCAATCTGTGGGTGCGATGGCAGATGACCCTGCAGGGCCCTCTGAAGAGGAGGACTTGGATGCAGTGCAGCCTGCATTGGGATCCCTGGTGTCCCTAGAACAGCTGCGAGCGGTATTTGGGGAATTTTTTCCCGGGGGGGGGCCTAAAAAGCGCCCCCCCTCCCCCTTGTTCTTCAGGGGAGGATTCCACACCGGAAGTAGCGTCGGGGGTCACGGGGACCCCCGTGGAGCTTTCTGAGGGTGAACTTTATCCCTCAGATGGGGAGGAAGACCGGGGGGCGAAGGCAGCACGCTGCAATAATTGCTGGCATCCGTGCGTCTTTGCGACTGAACCAAGATGGCGAGTCGCAGACGTCTACTTATGTCTGCGGGACTGCCAAGCCCCCTAGGTCACCGAGAGCTTACCCTTATGATACTTTTTTTGATCATTTGATCTATCAGGAATGGCAGCGCCTGTAGCATTCCTTCACCATGCCTAAGTGTTTCGCTATCCGGTATCCCTTTGAGGATAGTTTTACAAAAAAGTGGACGACCCCTTCGGTGGACCCAGCGGTGGCGCGACTGAACAAGGCAACGACTATTCCCCTGGAGGGGTCGCCGTCATTTAAGGATCCTGCCGATAGGAGGACGGAGGCAGTGTCTAAGGCACTTTTCATTTTGGCTGGTTCGGCCTTGTGACCGGCCCTGGCGTCTGCCATGGCGGCGCAATATATATCTGAATGCACGGCGGAGCTGCAGAATGATCTGGATTGCGGCAGTACGCTTGAAGCGTCGCAGAAAGCAGATCATGTGTTTCATGGTATAAAATACCTGTGTGATGCAGCCCTAGACCTGCTCCCTATGTTGTCCAAAATGTCTGTTTTTACAATCATTATCAGATGGGTCAGATGGTTGCGTTAGTGGTTGGGTGACTACACTTCCAAAAAAGGTTTAGGGGACCTCCCCTTTCAGGGTGGCCATCTATTTGGGCCCCAGTTGGACGAGATCATTAAGGATTTCACGGGCAGGAAGAGTACCTTTCTTCCAGAGCCCAGGCGGCGAGAATTTCGCTGCAAGCAGGGACCCGTCTCTTCGGGTCAAGGGCAAGGGCCCACAAACCGGCAAGGCTGCTGTAGGGGCCGGTAAAAGACACTGGCAACGCAAGAACGAAAAGGCAGAGAATAAGCCCTCCTCTGCATGATGGGTTGCCCCTACCCTCCGATCGGGTGGAGGGACGTTTTCTGGGGTTCGCAGACAGGTGGACTTCCCGCATTTCTGACCGGTGGGTGCAGGAAGTGGTGTCCTCCGGGTACAGGATAGAGTTCAGCACTCTACCCCCAGACAGGTTCTTCCCATCGAACTTAAGACCCACGCATCAACTTCGGGGGGCCCTTTTCGGAGCGGTTCAGGTACTATCAGACCAGGGGGTGATCTGGGTCTCCGACACCAACGCTTTCTGCGCTTTGCGGTGGGAGATCTCCATTACCAATTTGTGGCACTGCCCTTCGGTCTGGCCTCGGCTCCTCGGGTCTTCACCAAGTTGGTGGCCCCAGTGCTGGCCCTGCTGCGGCAGAGGGGAATCGCAGTGGTAGTTTACTTAGACGACTTGCTTCTGAGAGCGGAGTCTGCCTCTGCCCTGGAGGAGGGTGTGTCCATCACCATGGCCTCGTTAAAGGACTTCGGTTGGCTGATCAACCTGCAGAAGTCGTCATTGACCCCGTCCTGTTGCCTGGAATATCTGGGTCTGATTCTGGACACGGAGAAGGCGAAGGTGTTCTTACCCCCAGCCAAACTGCAGTCCCTGCAATCAGCAGTGCGAACCTTACTGTCTCGCCGGCAGTCATCATTACGGTTCTGAATGCGGGTGCGGGGGCTCATGGTGTCGGCTTTCGAGGCGGTACCTTACGCTCAGAGCCACACTCGACTACTTCAGCGAGTGATTCTGTCTCGGTGGGACAGATCCCCACTGTCTCTGGACCAGTTGGTCACCTTGAATCGTCAGACCAGGGTTTCCTTGGCCTGGTGGCTTCGGGCACCAGCTTTGACGAGAGGAAAATCGTTTCTTCCCCTGACATGGTCAATAGTCACGACGGACGCCAGCCTGTCGGGCTGGGGGGGCGTCCTGGAATCTCTCTCGACCCAGGGTCGTTGGTCGGAGCAGGAGTCTCGCCTTCCGATCAGTGTGCTGGAGCTAAGAGCGATCAGACTCTGTCTATACCGCTGGACGGCTAGGCTACAAGGGCTACCGATTCGGGTTCAGTCGGACAATGCCACAGCGGTGGCGTATGTGAACCATCAGGGCGGAACGAGAAGTGCGGCAGCGGCTGTGGAGGCAGCTCTCATTCTGCGTTGGGCAGAACTGCACATTCCGGCAATCTCCGCCATCTACATTCCAGGCGTAGAAAATTGGCAGGTGGACTTCCTCAGTCGCCAGACGCTGGATCAGGGGGAATGGTCCCTCCATCCAGAAGTGTTCAGTCAGATTTGCCATAAGTTGGGCACGCCAGTAGTGGACCTCATGGCGTCGCGGTTCAACCACAAAGTGAAGTCCTTTGTGTGCAGGACAAGAGACCCGTTGGCAGTGGCCACAGGCGCACTCGTGGCACCTTGGGGTCGGTATCGTCTTCTGTATGCCTATCCTCCCATCAAACTTCTCCCGTGCCTACTGCGCAGGGCGGAAGCGGAGGGAATTCCGATGATACTGGTGGCTCTGGACTGGCCTCGGCGTCCGTGGTACGGCGATGTAGTAAGTATGGTGGCAGACGCCCCCTAGCGTCTCCCGCTGCAAGACGATCTGCTGTCTCAGGGACCCATATTGCACCCTGCTTTATACTCGCTGGCTTTGACGGCCTGGCTATTGAATCCCAGATGCTGAGGGACAGGGGTGTCGATGACTCAGTGGTCCCTACCATGCTGAAGGCGTGCAAGTGTACTTCGCGCAAAATTTATCATCACACCTGGAAGGCCTATATTGCCTGGTGTTAGGAGGTGGGTTGGAACCCTCGCTCCTATATGGTGTCCAGGGTCCTGACTTTTTTACAACAGGGCCCCAATAAAAAATTGGCCTTGAGTACTCTCAAGGGCCAGATATCGGCCTTGGCGATTCTTTTCCAATGCCTTTTGGCGTTGCATTCCTTGATTCGTACTTTTGTACAAGGGGTACGCCATGTGCGGTCCTCAGGTGCGGTCACCTATGGCACCTTGGGATTTGAATTTGGTGCCACCATATGAGAAGATCGGGGATATTCCCTTACAATTGTTGTCACAGAAAGTGGCTTTCACAGAAAGTGGCCATTACATCCACTAGACGGGTGTCTGAGTTGGCTGCGTTGTCCTGCAGGTCTCCTTATTTGGTCCTGCATAGGGACAAGGCGGTCTTGTGCCCGTCACCTTCTTTTTTACCGAAGGTGGTTTCTTCTTTTCATATTAACGAAGATATTGTTTTTCCTTCGTTGTGTCCGCGCCCTTCACATCCTGAGATTGAGTTACATTCCTTGGATGTCGTACGGACTTTGCGGGTGTATTTGGCGGCTACAGACACTTTTCGGAGGTCTGACGCGTTGTTCGTTCTGACGGATGGGCCGCGCAAAGGTTTGGCGGCTTCGTCGGCTACTGTCTCTCGTTGGATCAGGCAGACCGTAACTCTACGTATTCTGTTCGGGGCAGAGTGCCTCCTTTTTCAGTCACGGCTCATTCTACCAAGGCTGTTAGCACTTCCTGGGCTATTCGACACCAGGCCTCGGTGCCACAGGTGCGCAAGGCGGCTTGGGCCTCAGTGCACACGTTTACTAAGTTTTATAAAGTTGATGTGTCCGCATCTTCGGATGCTGCTTTTGGCCGTAAAGTTTTACAGGCGGCAGTGTAGGCGTGTCTGGCGCCTCTTCAGAGGTATTGTCGGGTACAATTGTTGTTTGCCCACTCCTCTTAATGACACAGCTTTGGGACATCCCCACATGTCAATGGAGAGCTGCGTCTGTCAGTGAACGTAGGAGAAAAAGGGATTTTATTAAAACTTACTGTAAAATCCTTTTCTCTGAGTTCACTGACAGATGCAGCACCCGCCCCCCTGCCTTTTT
The DNA here is from genome assembly GCA_018402905.1 of Glandirana rugosa. Lineage (NCBI taxonomy): Eukaryota > Metazoa > Chordata > Amphibia > Anura > Ranidae > Glandirana > Glandirana rugosa. The sequence goes on along the minus strand of BLSH010104793.1, from coordinate 231,360 downwards.
TTCGGTACGGCTTGTTACGAACTGATGTACTGAGCAGAGTAGGGGCATTATATGGGAAGAGAGGACAGCCCCCTGGGAGGGGCCAGCTTGCTTTCTTCTTTGCCTAATAGGATCTGCATATAACCCACGTGTCAATGGAGAGCAGCGTCTGTCAGTGAAGTCAGAGAAAAGGATTTTACGGTAAGTTTTAATAAAATCCCTTTTTTTAAGTGTTGCTTCAACTAAAAAAAATATTTTAAAGCTTTTTGGATAGCATATGGAAGGGTTAACACCCATGTAATGTTTGTTTTGCTGTCTGTTTCTGTTCAGAAGATTTCACCTCACTTCCTGCCCCAATAATTGGATTTTGAAAATTTTGGGTTGTTGTGGAAACAAAGCTTGGTGATAAAGCTTCAATGGAGACACCTTTTTCCCATAATAACTCTTACAGGAGTGAATTTCCCTTCCTAGGGGGAGATTTCCTCTCACTTCCTGTTGTCTCCCTCCATTTGTAAGTAGGAGTCGGTCATAAGTCGAATGTTTGTAACTAGGGGACCGCCTGTAGCTCTACTTTAAACATTTCAGGGAGAACAAAAGATCTTGCAGAGGTCACCTCTTCTCATAAAGCCAAGATTCTGAGTAAGTCTCGGTTCACACTGATGTGGTGCGAATCTGAGTCGATTTCACAGTCCGATTTTTGTTGTTGTGCGATTCTAATGCATCGAATTAATGCAATTTCTGAGGGGATTTGGCATAGCTGGAGTTGAAATTTTCACCGAACCCACACTAAACTCGCACAGGACTCTTTTTTTTTAACTGGATCAGAATTGCACCGCATAGACGTGAACGGTCATCATTGAAAACAATGTTTTTTCAGATGGCATGCGAATCCATGCCTTTCGGATCCACATCAGTATGAACCAGGACTCAAAGTTCAGACAATTCAAGTGCACTTAATGAGTATGATTTCTGTGTTTTCCCCATGATTTCTGGTGCAGTTCTGTCTAATTTTGAGAGCAGGAAAAAATAGACTTTTTTGTAACAAAAGTTACTACTGGCAAGTGCAGATACGCCACGTTAAGACTAGGTCAATTTTTTTTTCTCAGGACACGCTCAAATCACACCCAAGCCACTTTTAAAGTTGAGGTCGATACGGTTTAGGGGAGTCTTTAACGTAATTAAGCTACGTAATCTTAGCGTGTTGTTGTTTTTAGCCTGACACTTTAGCTGAGTCTAAGCGTGGTGTAGTCACACTTGGCTCTGAATGAGTCTTAGAACCGAAATACTCTTCTCCACTGGAGACGTTCTAGAAAACAAGAGGGACTTTA
>BLSH010104793.1:186948-205855 GCA_018402905.1 Glandirana rugosa | reverse complement strand
CCCCCCCCCCCCCCCCCCCAAAGAAATGACATGCCAATTATGGCATGTCAGGGGGTCACCTTCTCTTAAAGCGGAAGTTCCACTTTTGGGTGGAACTCCGCCTTAAGAAGTAAACCGTTGCATACTAGCACGTTATAAAATACCTTAGAACGAAGCTCCCGCATTGCGCTTGGTCACCGCTGAGGAGGCTGACATGTTCCCTCTGCTTTTCTTCCGGGTTCAAGGGCTCCGGCGCTGTGAGTGGCCAGAGCCGCGATGACGCATGCACGCGGGAGTCCTCCATTCCGGCACGATCCACCGAACCTGTAGACCGCATGTGCTGCTGACGTCAGCGGCTGCATGCAGGGTGAATATCTCCTAAACCGTGCAGGCTTAGGAGATATTCATTTTACCTACAGGTAAGCCTTATTATTACCTGTAGGTAAAAATGCCCAAGCGGGGTATACAACCGCTTTAATAAGGTACTCCTCTGACTTTGGAGTGATATTTGGTGACATCACTACAGCCCTGCTTACTGTTCTCCTTGCTGGAAGGTCTGATATGAGCTTCTGCTATCAAGATAGCCATCTGTACACAGAGACACCATGCAGAAAAAGGCATGCTAATTGCTGGGATAAGTATCAACTGCAGGGAGACCATAGGCAATGCTGGTGATTAGTTCTTTGTCTGCTTTTTTTGGGCACAGCTTCCAGAGTTCAGTGCCTCTTTAACACCTTCCCACTTGGCCTATAGCAAATTGACAGGCGGGCGGGCCTCTTGTCCTTCTAAGTGTACAATATATGACGCCTGCTGCCAGTATTGTGATCGCTGTGACCAATCACAGCAGATCATATGACAATTGTAAACAATCAATGGCTTCCTTTCATGCCATCCATTGTATACAATTGTGTTGCAATATGTGATTGGTCACAGTGATCACATGATACAGACAGGGTCACCGACAGCCCATCTGTACCATGTAATTGGCTTTGGCTAAACACAACAAAACACAATGAATTAATCAGTTTCATTCAGTAAAAATGGTTGCTTATACCAGTGAAATTAATTTGTATAAGTAATCCTAATGTGTAAAAAAAAACCCAAAAAATCCTGATCACTTCCCCAGAGAAGTACAGTGTTATTATGGTAACACTGCATTGCTCTGGTCACAGTGTAACCAAAAATAATTCACAAAAAAAGTAATTTTTTTCCATACTGTCACCAGTCAGTGTTCCTGATCATCGCCACACCAGTTATATGATAATGCTGTACTGCACTGGTGACAGTACGTTTAAAAAAAATTGTGATTTTTTTTTTTTTTTTTTTAATTTTCAAAAAAAATTGTGACAAAACAATTACAACTTCAAAAAACTACTAAATACCTTGAACTGTCTACTTTCCAAAAATGGATCATTTGGGGGGTATTTGTACTGTCCTGGTGTTTCCAGACCTGAGATAGGCTGTCAGTACATCAGGATTGATTGGTTTTCACATATATCCCATAGTTTGTGTACTGTATAACTTTCCTTCAGAACAAATAAACACTGATTTGGGTTATTTTCACCAAGGAAACATAGCAGAATACGTTTTGACCTAAATCTATGAAGAAAGGTTATTTGCAAAATTTTATAACAAAGAAAAACTGTTTGTTTTGTTTTTTTTCAAAATGTTCTGTCTTTGTTTTGTTTCGCAAAAAAAAGAAAAAACCCCAGTGGTGAAGTGGTGATTAAATACCAGCAAAAGAAAAATCTATTCTTGTGAAAAAAAAATTGTAAAACTTTCTTATGGGGTCATTGTTGCATGACAGCGCAATTGTCATTCAAAGTGTGAGAGCGCTGAAAGCTGAAAATTGGCCTGGATAGGAAGAGGGTAAAAGTGCCGGTATTGAAATTGGTAAAGTGGATCTTCACTGCATCTGAGCACCACAAACCAAAAACACTGTTTAATTCATATTTATTACTCAAATCAAATTACCCCATCCATCCATGTCTCTGTGTTTTATTTTGTTGAGAAATCACTTTGAAATACACTCTCCCTAGCATTTCTGGTCGTGGCCATCTTGAGTAAGGACAAATGTTTTTACTTCCTTGAACCCATCTACCCTTAGCTCCGGCGTTCATGTAGGAGGGTATGCTTAGCTGAGAGAACCCCCTCCTTCTCTCCTCCCACCCCGAATACTCCTGGGATGTATGACATCATTTGCTTAGGCATGAAACCAGGAAGTAACTGAAGAAAAAAAAAATGTAAAACAAGTAAATATACAGGGTGGGCCATTTATATGGATACACCTTAATAAAATGGGAATGGTTGGTGATATTAACTTCCTGTTTGTGGCACATTAGTATATGTGAGGGGGGAAACTTTTCAAGATGGGTGATGACCATGGCGGCCATTTTGAATCCAGCTTTTGTTTTTTCAATAGGAAGAGGGTCATGTGACACATCAAACTTATTGGGAATTTCACGAGAAAAACAATGGTGTGCTTGGTTTTAACGTAACTTTATTCTTTCATGAGTTATTTACACGTTTCTGACCACTTATAAAATGTGTTTAATATGCTGCCCATTGTGTTGGATTGTCAATGCAACCCTCTTCTCCCACTCTTCACACACTGATAGCAACACCGCAGGAGAAATGCTAGCACAGGCTTCCAGTATCCGTAGTTTCAGGTGCTGCACATCTCGTATCTTCACAGCATAGACAATTGCCTTCAGATGACCCCAAAGATAAAAGTCTAAGGGGGTCAGATCGGGAGACCTTGGGGGCCATTAAACTGGCCCACGACGACCAATCCACTTTCCAGGAAACTGTTCATCTAGGAATGCTCGGACCTGACACCCATAATGTGGCGGTGCACCATCTTGCTGGAAAAACTCAGGGAAGGTGCCAGCTTCAGTGCATAAAGAGGGAAACACATCATCATGTAGCAATTTTGCATATCCAGTGGCCTTGAGGTTTCCATTGATGAAGAATGGCCTCACTATCTTTGTACCCCATATGCCACACCATACCATCAATTTTTTGGTTCCAACAGTCTTGGAGGGATCTATCCAATGTGAGTTAGTGTCAGACCAATAGCTGTGGTTTTGTTTGTCAACTTCACCATTCACATAAAAGTTTGCCTCATCACTGAACAAAATCTTCTGCGTAAACTGAGGGTCCCGTTCCAATTTTTGTTTTGCCCATTCTGCAAATTCAGTGCGCCGATCTTGGTCATCCTCGTTGACATGCTGCAGTAGCTGGAGTTTGTAAGGGTGCCATTTGTGAGTAGCTAATATCCGCCAAAGGGATGTTCGACTAATGCCACTCTCCAGTGACATGCGGCAAGTGCTACGCTGTGGGCTCTTGCTGAATGAAGTTAGGACAGCCACTGATGTTTCTTCATTAGTGACAGATTTCATGCATCCACATTTTGGCAAATCCAACACTGAACCAGTTTCGCGAAACTTAGCAAGCAGTTTGCTAACTGTAGCATGGGAGATGGGTGGTCTCGTAGGCTGTCTTGCATTGAAATCTGCTGCAATGACCCGGTTACTGCGTTCACCAGACATCAACACAATTTCTATCCGCTCCGCACGTGTTAACCTCAGCGACATGTCAATGGCTGTAAACAAAGAGAAACTTGTAAATAACTCATGAAAGAATAAAGTAACGTTAAAACCAAGCACACCATTGTTTTTCTTGTGAAATTCCCAATATGTTTGATGTGTCACATGACCCTTTTCCTATTGAAAAAACAAAAGTTGGATTCAAAATGGCCGCCATGGTCACCACCCATCTTGAAAAGTTTCCCCCCTCACATATACGAATGTGCCACAAACAGGAAGTTAATATCACCAACCATTCCCATTTTATTAAGGTGTATCCATATAAATGGCCCACCCTGTAGTATACGTTCCTATCTATTTAGTAAAGGTAGCAGCAGAAGGATTAAAAATAGTCAATGTTCAATGAGAGAGTGATGTTCCACTTTAAGTTCCAGGGAGTTTATTTATGCAACAAAACAACCTCTATAGCGTAAAATAGTTTATTTAAAACTTTAATCATTTATTAAGAGTTGGGTGTAGATGATGTTCCCAGAAAACCAATGCATACAGCATAGTCCCATGATCAGCCACACTTCTGGGTGTTGGCTCGTATTGCTTGATAATGTCTATGTGGTTCATCGTAAAGACTTCATCAGGGGTTTCTAATAATGGAAATGCATTGTCATTACCTGTGGTGGTAAAGAGCCGTGTTACATAGCAGAGAAACATACAGGAAAGAATGCGCTATTTTTTGAGTGCTTTTCGAGATGTGCTTTTGTGTGTTTGTGCCATTTATCTAAATTTTTAGATGTTGACATATACAGACACACTCGTAAGAGGGAAATGTGTAGGAACATGCAATTACACAAGTTGTTTGCAAATTATGCAAATGTAGTATGCAAATCAGAGCAATTAGAGGCTCATGGCCTCTTCTCTATTGCAGTGTGTGATTATTGTAATTACAGGTTATCGATAAAGTTTAGTTTTAGCATCAATGCAGTATTGGTATTCAGCTAGTCTCGTCAAAAGAAAAGTTTAATCCTGACTTAAGAGTTTCTATTCCCTCCGTTCTTGAGAGGCTTATAGCTATTCTTTCTTTGCGGAAAAACTCCTGATCATTCAGAATGAAATCATTTTTCGCTACAATAAGCAGATCCATATTCATAAGGGGGCTCTCAGTATCTTTAAATGAGATGTTGGATTTTTTTTTTTTTTAGTTTCCGGGAGCGCGGTTCAGGAATTTTGCATATTTTCAGCCATCTGTCCTTGGCGATCAGACGGAATCATTTGTGATGCAACAATGCTCAAATGATTGTAAAGCACTTGAATTATGTATGTTGGATGTGATTGTTTCTCTCTTCACAGAACCTGTACAGCCAGCTTAAATCAGCACCGGCGGACAGCCTAACCTACAAACTGGCTCTGTGCCTGTGCATGGTCAACTTCTACCATGGAGGGGTGCGAGGTGTGGCGCATTTATGGCAGGAGTTCGTACTGGAGATGCGCTTTCGGTGGGAGAACAATCATATGATTTCAGGGTGGGTACCCTTCGCTCTCTATTACTATGTGTCCCATGTATTTGGAAGGTCCACTATTTTTTAAAAAAAACTAATTTTTTTAAAGTTTTGAAACAAATGCAGACATGCTGACTCCACAGTCAACGAGAAATACAAGAAAAAGAAGGAACATAAAGTTCAGTACATAAAAATAAGTTTGTAATGCAAGTCATGTACAGCATTGAAACACAAGCATGCAGTGAATTGGAGAGACCCCTTTTTGTCTCAATCTAGGTATGAATAGTAAAATCAAAAGATAATGAACTTACTAAATGAGGGATGGAGACGTATTCACATACGTTTCATATAAAGTCCCACCAAGTTTCCCCCCCCCCCCCCCCCTTTTTCTTATAGGTATGAATAGTGTCATCCCTAACGTCCTAATCAAAATAAATACAATTTACCAATGGTACTAAAACCTATGCTAGCGAGGAGCCAGTGTCTTGCACAGAGAAATGTGAGGAAAACAAAAGAAACGGATAGAAAAAGTGAGCAAAGAAGAGACGACTCTTGACCAGGAGATCACCAGAGCTACCAGCATCATAGCCAAAGTTCTGCAAGCGATTATAGGAAGAGTAGAATAAATAAATTGATAAATAAAATTTAGCAATGGTATGAAGACCTATGTGAGCAAGGAACCAGTGTCTTGGACATAGAAATGTGAGTAAAACGAAAGAGATAGAAAAAGTGAGCAAGGAAGAGAGGACTCCGAACTGGGAGATCACCAGAAGACCTGTGTGAGCAAGAAACCAGTGTCTTGGACATAGAAATGTGAGGAAAACAAAAGAAAGATAGAAGAAAATGAGCAAGGAAGAGAGGACTCCCAACCGGGAGATCACCAGAGCTAACAGTATCATAGCCAAAGTTCTGCAAGCTACTATAGGAAGGATAGGATAAATAAATTTATATATAAATAAAATTTACCAATGGTACGGAAAGTTATGCGCGTGGATAAAAAAAAAAAACACTGAATGCAAGGTAAGGGCATAATGTGGTAGTATGCATTGCATACTAGCACATTTTGAAAGTTACCTTGAAATGAAACCCTCCAGCGCTGTCACAGCTGCAGAGGCTTCCATCTTCACCCAGTCTTCTTTCCGGGTTCGTAGGTTGCGTCCACTTAAATGGCCAAGCCGCAATGAAGTCACTCACGGACATGAGTCACGGCCGTGGCACAGAGCTCTGAAGGACAACACAGGTATGCTGATCTTTCAGAGCGCGTGCTCCTGTGATGTCACTGGCTGCTGTTTGCTAGAATATCTCCTACACGGTGCGCGATTAAGAAAGATTAATTTTACCTACAGATAAGCTTTATTATAAGCTTAACTGTAGGTAAAAATAGACGTAGACTTTATTACAACTTAAAGAGCTATTCTCTTCCTGTGAAATTGTACACCTGAGCATCGAGAAGAATAGCACACAGACGCATGCACAAAGTTGAGGAAAAAGGCAGCAGGGCCAGGAAAGCTTAAGGCTTCATGTACACTACAGCTCCTAAACTTGAGTTTAGGAGCTTTTGGTGTGTTTTTGCCAAAGCTCCTAAACTCACCTTCATAATGGCCATGTACACATAGGCTTTTAGTAGAGTTTAGGAGCTGCTGCAGTTTACAGGAGTTTCAACCTCCCTCTCCTGAACGCGGAAGAAGTGTGTTCAGGATAGGAATGTTTTGGCCACCGGCCGCAAAGTGCGGCTGCATTTTGCGTTTGCTGGCGGGCACAGTAGGATATGTGTACATGAAGCATTAGAGGACAAAAACACTGCACTGGCCCTGTTCAGTATGTACTTGTGTTTACAGATTTGCTGTTGGTGCGTAGGAGGTGAAATCCGCATTGGAACTATAAAAACATGTCTATTTAAAGCTTATCTACAGCTTTTCGTGAAGTTTAGATAATTTGTTTGGACCAAACTGGTCCAAATTAACTGTTATCTTCACTACTAGATGTGTGTGTTGTATAAACTGTATGTAGCCTGAGCTACATACCGTATACAGCTCTTTGTTCCGGCAATGGGGCAGGAAATTCCTGTCCCACTCCTGGAGTGAAACCGAGCCAGGCAGAGTGCTGCTCAGCCATTCACATGGAACTTTGTATTCCATGAATGAATACAAAGCGTCCTCTGATTTTCTGAGGCTGACAGATGACATCATGGTCTTCAGCCATTCAAAGGAAGCTTTGTATTCATTGATAGAAAACAAAGCTTCCTGTGAATGGCAGAACAGCGATCAGCCTGACTTGATATTTTATCCAGGAGCAGGGCAGGAAGTTTCCGTCCTGCTGCCGGAACTCAGTATATAGATGAGGGTACGTACAGTTCATATATCACACACAGCTGGCACATCTATTAGTGAAGGTAATAATTTGTTTAACCACTTGACCACTGGGCACTTAAACCCCCTTAACAACCAGACCAATTTTCAGCTTTCAGCGCTCTCACACTTTGAATGACAATTACTCAGTCATGCAACACTGCACCATATGAAATTTGCGTCCTTTTTTTCACACAAATAGAGCTTTCTTTTGGTGGTATTTAATCATCGCTGGGTTTTTTATTTTTTGCACTATAATTAAAAAAAGACCGAAAATTTTGTAAAAAAATTAATTTTTCTTCGTTTCTGTTATAAAATTTTGCAGATTAGTAATTTTTCTTCATAAATTTTGGCCAAAATTTATACTGCTACCTATCTTTGGTAAAAAAAAAAAACAAATTCGTGTATATTATTTGGTCTTTGTGAAAGATATAGAGTCTACAAGCTATGGTGCCAATCACTGAATATTGATCGCACTTGATTTACTGACGGCCTATCTCATTTCTTGAGACCCTAAAAAGCCAGGAAAGTACCAATACCCCTCAAATTACCGCTTCTTGGAAAGTAGACATTCCAAGGTATTTAGTAAGAGGCGTAGTGAATTTTTTGAAGCTGTAATTTTTTCCCACAATTCTTTGCAAAATGAATTTTTTATTTATTTATTTTTTTCCCCCCCAAATTGTCATATGTTAACAGGTTATTTCTCACACCCAGCATATGCATACCTCCCGAGTATGGCGATACCACATGTGTGACACTTTTACACAGCCTGGCCACATACAGAGGCCCAACATGCAGGAAGCAACGTCAGGCGTTCTAGGAGCATAAATTACACGCATAATTTCTTGACTACCTCTTGCACTTTTGAAGGTCCTGGAGCACCAGGCCAATGGAAACGCCCAAAAAATGACCCCATTTTGGAAAGCAAACACCCCAACGTATATTCTAGGAGGCATAATGAGTCTTTTGAACGGTTCATTTTTTCCACAAGTTTTTGGAAAATGTGGAAAGAAAATTAAAAAAACGCATTTTTTTTTTTTTTTACACAAAGTTGTGCATTTATACAATATTTCTAACACACAGCATGTACATAGCAAAAATGACACCCCAAAATATATTCTGCTACTCCTCTCGAGTATGGCGATACCACATGTGTGACACTTTTACACAGCGGGACCACATACAGAGGCCCAACATGCAGGGAGCACCGTCAGGTATTCTAGCGGCATACATTTAGAATCTAATTTGACCATCTTTTACACTATTGTGAGGCACTGTGGTGGCATATATAGGCACTGTAGTGGCACAGATGGGCAGGGTATTGGCACGGATGAGCAGTAGAATGGCACGGATGGGCACTGTAGTGGCACAGGTGGGCAGTGTAGTGGCATGGATGGGCACTGTAGTGGCACGGATGGGCACTGTAGTGGCATGGATGGGGCACGGATGAGAACTGATGTGGTATGGATGAGCATGAATGAGGCACAAATGAGCCATGGATGGGGATGGATGAGGCACGGATGGGTGGGTGAGCACGGATGGATGGATGGGTGAGCACGGCTGGGTGGGTGCGCATGGATGGGTGAGCATGGATGGATGGGTGAGCACGGCTGGATGGATGGGTGAGCACGGCTGGGTGGGTGAGCATGGATGGGTGAGCATGGATGGATGGATGGATGGGTGAGTGCGCACGGCTGGGTGAGCATGGATGGATGGGTGAGCATGGCTGGGTGGGTGAGCACAGATAGATGGCTGGGTGAGCATGGATGGATGACTGGGTGAGAATGGATGGATGGATGGGTGAGCATGGATGGATGGGGGAGCATGGATGGATGGGGGAGCACGGCTGGATGGATGGTTGAGCACGGCTGTGTAGGTGAGCATGGATGGATCACAGCGGCCATTCACCACGATCCGTGATCAGTCGGGTCCCCCGGACCCGACGGTCACGGATGTTCCCGTGTGCGCTCCCCAGGGGGCGCGCGGGAAGCGCGATTCTGGGAGGACGTCACTAGACGTCCACCCAGAATTAAGCAACCGCCCTGTAGACGTCATTTGTCTATAGGGCGGTTGTTAAGTGGTTAAACCAGCTTGATCCAAATTTATTTATTTGTGTATTTATTTCAGGTACTTGTATCGCGCCGTCAATTTATGCAGCGCTTTACATATACATTGTACATTCACATCAGTCCCTACCTTCAAGGAGCTTACAATCTAAGGTCCCTAACTCGCATTCATACATACACATCCAATTAACCTACCAGCATGTCTTTGGAGTGTGGGAGGAAACCGGAGTACCCGGTGGAAATCCACGCAGGCACAGGGAGATAATGCAAACTCCATGCAGGTGGTGTCGTGGTTGAGATTAGAACAAGCGATCCTTTTGCTGCCAGGCGAAAGTGCTATCCACTACACCAATAATGAACTATTTAAACTTCACTAAAAGCTGGAGATCGGGTTTACCTTGGAATATTTCCCCTTAATGCTGGTCACTTTTGTTACCATTACAGTTCAGTCATTTTTGTTTTTTGTTTGATCTTTCCTAAAGATCTTTTTTCACTTAACATTTATGTTGACAATGTTTTTTTCAGACAGCAAGTGAGAAAATATTCGGCACGGACGCACACACCAAATAAAAGCTGATGGAGTTTCTATTACTGAGCATTTTTATTTATCACAGTACAATGTTTTTTGCTTATAGTAGGCCTTTAATACAGTATATAACAAAAGATTTTCAAATGCAAAGGAAAGTGTCACTTTTGGGCTTACTCATGGTATTACTGTATATCAGTGGTTCTCAACTCCGGTCCTCGGGACCCCCCAACAGGTCAGATTTGCAGGATAACTGAAATACATCACAGGTGATATCATTTGCTGCTCAGTGATTGCAGTGTTCTAGTCTGCATCTCCCCAAGGTAATACTTAAAATCTGGCCTGTTGGTGGGTCCCGAGGACCGGAAGTTGAGAACCACTGCTGTATATGAACAAGCTTCTTTCAGCACAGCTGAAATAGCTGAATATGTGAAAAAGACAAGAGGGCTCCCTCTGCTGGCTGAGGGGAAACCTTTATAAAATTATTATGCAATATTTCATAATTCCCTTACTAATTTTTTTTTTTTTTTTAAAGTACATTTTTAGTTCTAGCCATAATAAATAAAATATGTATAAAACCACTCTACATTCCTTTTAAAATTCCTTTTTCATTATTATACGCATTGAACACTCGCAAAACTATGTAAATGTAATACAATTTATAAACAGAACGTGTGCAGAAAAGGATCTGTTAATTACAGATGTTCAGCCTGCCCACGCACAGTGATTTTTCTGTTTCAGACCAAACAATCTTATTTTCAAACCATTTTTTTTAATGTGGTTTTTTTTTTTTTGTTTTTTAAAGCTGAACTCAATTCAAATACACAAATAAGAACTGTTTTATCTGCCAGGAGATTTGTAATTCTGTCCATCTATTTCTTGTTTTGTTTTTTTACAGTGCCTGCCAACTAGACAATAATAGTATATGTTAATATGTAAAGTTTCAAGAATTTGGCAGAACTGAAAGTATTCAAATGAAAGTAGAAAAAGAAAAATCAGGACCTTGGTGCTACAAGCAGGCAGTGGTTAATTACATACAATATTGTTTTTTGAGTGAACACCATGTAGATGAGCATTACAGTGCAAAAGTTATTTGCGCCCTTCAAAGCACATCTACAGTGCACTCCAACCCGCCACCATTATTGCACACAGCAATGCACAGATGCTTATGCTCTTTGTGCTGTCCTTTTCTGAAAAAACTGTGCGTGTTCTAAGGTGCTGTTATCATCCATTTAAAATACTATGCATTGATCTGCTTTAAAGCCCAACTTTGGGCAACGAAAAAATTGACCACTTGCAGTAGAGCTTTGGGGTTAATTGCTCCTATTGGACTAGGCCTAGTGAACAAAAAAATATTTACTTATCCAATCCTCCAGATCTTCCCTGCAGTTAGACCGGTCCCTACAGCTTCTTCTCCTCCACATTCCATTGGTCTAGAGCAGTGGTCTCCAAACTGCGGCCCGGGGGCCGGATGTTGCCTTTTGCTCGCTTTTATCCGGCCCTTGGGGCATAATTTCCCCCACTGTCAGCGACCATTGATGGGGCACTATTCAACCCATTGTTAATATTATTACTACTGCCACCAATGATGGGGCACTATTCAACCCATTGTTGATATGATTACTACTGCCACCAATGATGGGGCACTATTCAACCCATTGTTGATATGATTACTACTGCCACCAATGATGGGGCACTATTCCTTCCATTGATACCAAGGTTAGGCCACTATTACTACCACTGACACCAATGATAAGACGCTTTTACTCCCCCTAATACCAATATTGGGGAATTGTTTACTCCCACTGACACCAGGACATTTTCTACTCCCACCGGCGACAGTCCGGCTCTCTTAAAGTTTGAAAGACAGTAAACTCCCCCTTTGCTTCGAAAGCTTGGAGACCCCAGGTCTAGAGCATGGGTCTCAAAACTGGCGGCCCTCCAGCTGTTGCGAAACAAGTCCCATCATATGCTTGTAACTGTCAGCCTTACAATGCTTCATTGGACTTGTAGTTTCGCAACAGCTGGAGGGCCACACCTTTGAGACCCCTGGTCTAGAGCAAGGGTCTCCAGACTTTCTAAAGTGCCAGGGGGCGGACCGTGGGAGTAGAAATTGTCTTGGCACCATCAAGGCTAGTGCAGGGTCCATAGCCCTAGCCCTGTATTGGACATGATGACGTAGAGCAGTGGTCTCCAAACTGCCGCTCGGGGGCTGGATGTGGCTATTTGCTCACCTTTATCTGGCCCTTGGGGGCACTATTCCACCAACTAACTCCAATGATGGGGCACCATTCCCCCTACTGACACCATCAGTGGGGCACTATTATTCCCATTAAAACCAATGATAGGACACTGATGCTGGGACATTTTCTACTGCCACTGGTCATAGTCCGGCCCCCCCCTACTGCTTGAAGGACACTAAACTGGCCCTTTGTTTAGAAAGTTTGCAGACCCCTGATGTAGAAGGACGATCCACTGCTGGACTGTGAGGGTTTGCCATCTGCCAGGGGAGCAGGCAATCAGATAAGTAAAACTGTTTCCGCCAGACAAGAGAGTTGTTAACATGGTCTGGTCATTACGGGGGAAATTCTTCCGGCCCTTTAGTGGTTAAAGCGCAACTCTCTTGCAGTGCAGGTGCAACCCCACTGCAAGAGAGTTGCACTTTAGCCACTTAAGGACCGGAAGAATTTCCCCTGTAATGATCAGGCCATTTTTTGCGATACAGCACTGCGTTGGTCTAACTGACAATTGCGCGGCCGTGCGACGTTGTACCCAAACAAAATGTATGTATTTATGTAATTTATGTTGTGTACCCACAAACAGAGTTTTCTTTTGGTGGTATTTGATCACCTCTGTGGTTTTTATTTTTTTTGCGCTATAAACAAAAAAAGAGCGACAGTTTTGAAAAAAAAAACAATATTTTTTACTTTTTGCTATAATACGTATCCAAAAAAAAAAAAAAAAATTCTTCCTCTGTTTAGGCCAATATAGATTCTGTTTGTTTACATTAACAGATCCCCGCTCTGGCTCTGTGTGGAGCGATCACGCACATCGGCTCCTTTTCTGCGACCGGCGTACAATGACAGCGATTTGTGGGAATGTGCCGACCTGCCGCAGTAAAATAACGGCAGCTGGCCAGCAAGTGTTTAAAGTATTACTAAAGCCAAAACTTTTTTTTCGTTTTGAATAGAGTAGAGCTGGATTAGAACCCCTGTCAGTTGTTATTGCTGACTGTGCTCCCATTAAGGATATATTCCCACTCTATTTGTCCTGTTTATCGTCATCATTGAAAGTAAAAGAAAATCCCAAAGTTTAAGTTGTCTGCAGAAAAGTAATAATGGGGAAATCTTCCAATGGGGACACTAGCTCTGGTGACCTGGGGGGCCCCAAGGGATTCCCTTAATGTGCAGGGATTTCTCTCACTTCCTGTTTGGCTATGGGTCAGGAAGTGAAGGTACATCTCCGAAATTGGACATAGATGGCGAAATTAAATCTGACAGGGATTATAACCCTCCCTTACTCTATTGTTTGGCTGTACTCCTCCTGTGGATCACAGGAGTGCAGCTCGTTCTGCACTCCTGTGACCCATTTGCAGCAGACAGCAAGCTGAAGTCTGCTATCTGCTGATGTCAGAGCCGGTCCAGGCTTGGGCAAGATTGCAACAATAGAGTCGGGATCCGCCCACATGCCTGGACCAGCACCCGGCTCAGCCTCTCGGTGAGCCGCTGAGAGCCTGAGCTGGCCTCTCCCGCCTCCTCTACAGCTTAGCGCTCCAGTGAGCGAGGAGGGAGCAGAGCAGAAGAGAGCCGGTGACTGACAGTCACCAACTCTCTGCTCACAGGGTCCTTAGAACCGAGGTAAGTATGATTTTGAAAAAAAAATCCCATACATCTCTTTTAAAACTATAAAAGGCTTATTGAATAAGGTTGATTGGATTAAGGTAATATGAGCAAACGCTAATTTACATTGGCTACCGTATTTCCTAGGTAAAGTTTATGAATTCAGGTTTTTACTAGCTGCTTGCTCTTAAAATAGTGAAATATAAGTACATCGGCCTTTTCTTGTTTTGTAGGTTAAGTGGCGGCCCTCCGGATCTTAAATGTTGCTTACTTCATCAGAAGCTCCAGGTACACATTTTTTTGTCTTTTACAGTATTACAAACTTGTACATTTAAGCCTGAAACATATTGTGCTTTATATTCTCTGTCTTCCTGTCCTGTAGATGTTGAACTGCTGCATTGAGCGGAAGAAGGCACGGGATGATGCCAAGAAGGCAGAAACCACTGACGGTTCCTCAGGTACCTCCCTGTATAAGGCAGCGCATGGGTCAGCTCATTCTACAGAATCCGAAAAGGGCAAATATGATGTGGGGAAGTCCTGGGACTCTTGGAGCGACAGCGAGGATGAATTCTTTGAGTGTCACAGCGACACAGAGGAACTAAAAGAGAGCACACAGGAGGCAACTAGGAAACAATCAACCAAAGAGGAGGCTAGAGAGGCAGCATTGCTAAAACCTGATGGACGCTTACATCAGTTTGGAAATATGACCTTATTAAGCACGGGAGAGCCTCTCTACATTCCAATTACACAGGTAAAAGCAACAATGTATTTATTTTCATTGCAAGGGATAGCCTACCCAAAGAGGAACACTGCCGAGCAGCTCATTCATTTTTATCCATCTAATATTGGTGGAGAACTGCAAATACAGTATCTCACAAAAGTGAGCACACCTCTCACATTTTTGTAAATATGTTATTATATCTTTTCATGTGACAACTCTGAAGAAATATCACTTTGCTATAATGTAAAGTAGTGAGTGTACAGCTTGTATAACAGTGTAAATTTGCTGTCCCATCAAAATATCTCAACACACAGCCATTAATGTCTAAACCGCTGGCAACAAAAGTGAGTACACCCCTCAGTGAAAATGTCCAAATTGGGCCCAATTAGCCATTTTCCCTCCCCGGTGTCATGTGACTCATTAGTGTTACAAGGTCTCCGGTGTGACTGGGGGGGATCAGGTATGTTAAATTTGGTATTATCGCTCTCACTCTCTCATACTGGTCACTGGAAGTTCAACATGGCACCTCATGGCAATGAACTCTCTGAGGATGTAAAAAATAATTGTTTCTGTACATAAAGATGGCCTAGGCTATAAGAAAATTGCCAAGACCCTGAAACTAAGCTGCAGCACAGTGGCCAAGACCATACAGCAGTTTAACAGGACAGGTTCCTCTCAGAACAGGCCTCGCCATGGTCGACCAAAGAACATGAGTGCACGTGCTCGGCGTCATATTCAGAGGTTTTATTTGGTAAATAGACGTATGAGTGCTGCCAGCATTGCTGCAGAGGTTGAAGGGGTGGGGGGTCAGCCTGTCAGTGCTCAGACCATACGCCGCACACTGCATCAAATTGGTCTACATGGCTGTCGTCCCAGAATGAAGCCTCTTCTAAAGATAATGCACAAGAAAGCCCGCAAACAGTTTGCTAAAGACAAGCAGACTAAGAACATGGTTTACTGGTATCATGTCCTGTGGTCTGATGAGACCAAGATAAACTTATTTAGTTCAGATGGTGTCAAGCTTGTGTGGCGGCGACTAGGTGATGACTACAAAGACGTGTGTCTTGCCTACAGTCAAGCATGGTGGTGGGAGTGTCATGGTCTGGGGCTGCCATGAATGCCAACATGTACTGTGACATACTGAAGCAGAGCATGATCCCCTCCCTCCAGAGACTGGGCCAAAGGGCAGTATTCCAACATAACGACCCCAAACACACCTCCAAGATGACCACTGACTTGCTAAAGAAGCTAAGGGTAAAGGTGATGGACTGGCCAAGCATGTTTCCAGACCTAAACCCTATTGAGCATCTGTGGGGCATCCTCGAATGGAAGGTGGAGGAGCGCAAGGTCTCTAACATCCACCAGCTCTGTGATGTAGTCATGGAGGAGTGGAAGAGGACTCCAGTGGCAACCTGTGAAGCTCTGGTGAACTCCATGCCCAAGAGGGTTAAGGCAGTACTGGAAAATAATGGTGGCCACACAAAATATTGACACTTTGGGCCCAATTTGGACATTTTCACTTAGTAGTGTACTCACTTTTGTTGCCAGCGGTTTAGACATTAATGGCTGTATGAAAAGATATAATAAAATATTTACAAAAAATTGAGTGTGTGCTCACTTTTGTGAGATACTGTAGGTACAAGAGCATTGCTAGGAAAAGATAGAATAAATATCAGTGTTGGCAAAATTTACTTAAAGTGGATGTATCCCCACCACCCACCCAGTATAAACTAATGGCACAGTATATACATGCAAGCCTCCTGCATTTATCCCTACCTTGCAAATGTCCTTCCTGTAAGCACTTACAGCTGTGTAGAACCCTGAAATCTATAGGTGGCTCTGTTTGTTGGAGATCAGTGGGTGGAGATGTGATGTCACAAGTCTCCCCACCCACCTCTATACTGAGAGATTGAGGGAGGGAGAGGAGAGTGTAAAACTTTCTCTGCTCTGTGAAGGAGATAAGCAAATTGCTTGTCCCTGATCATGGGGCTGATACCTCTGTATGTATTTCCCTGTTAGTTGGACTTTCTCTTCCTGAAAAAAGATAGTCATTACTCACAGTTGGATTAACTCTTTGTGGCAAGACTGGGCACAAATGACATGACATGCTATACTCTACCAGGCAGAATTATTAATTAATTTTTTTTTCGGGTTTACATCCACTTTCATTTTGTGTGTTTAACGTACAAAAAGCAAGGAGTATACATTTGTAAATGCATGCATAATGCTCCCTGGTGATCAAGGTGCATTTGCAAGTGTACTACTTATATTTTGGAGTACCAAAACTGAAAATGGAGCTGAACTCAAAAAGAGAAGTTTTGATATAATATAGGAAACGTTTAGAAATGCTAGTACATTTAGTTCCCTGAAAATGTAATTTAACTGGAATTCTTCCTGAAAAGTAGCAGTGTGCTTCTTGATATGCATGTGCCTACAGCAGTGTGAGCTCTAAGGTGCTGCTGCCTCTGATTGCTAGTCCCAAGGGATTTAGACTGAGTTTTGGTGATGCCAAATCTATGCTGCGCATTGTTCACTTTGCTACTGGCTTGGATAAGGAAGCACAACCCTGCCTCTTCCAAGATGGCTGCCTCCACACAGAGCCACTGTACAGAAAAAGGCATGGCAAGTCAATGATGGGGAAAAGATTAGCTGCAGGGAGACCACAGGCAATTGCGATGATTAGTATTTAATATAGTACCATAATCAGGTAATTCAGAATTGCGTAATTCAGAATTAACAAACCTTTTAAACCTTTATAAATACATAAGTGGTCCATATAGTGAACTCTGTGTTGAGTTATTCACCTTAAGGCCATCACAGAGGATAAGGGGGCGCTCTTTACTTTTGGAGTAAAAGAGATTTAGCCCCCCGTTAACACTGTGATTTCACAGTTTTTTGTTGGAGCCATTCAAATAGCTGCAATTCTGAAAAAGGTTCCTGCACTACTTTTTGGCGATTTCATTACCACTTGCATAGAACTCTGTTGTATGAAGTCGCAAGCCGCAATGAAATTGGCAGTGAAAATCACACTGATGTGCGGCTTTGAAAGCGCGCTAAAGTAGCCTGATTTCATAGCCGCACCGGTGTGAACAAGGGCATAATCCCCAAATACAGAAAGCCTTCTTCACAGTAAGGCTGCATTCACACCTGAGCGTGTCGTTTTCAGGCAGAAAGTCGTGCAATTTTACTGCTTCTTTTACAGCAATTTTGCGGCGATTTTGTACAGGTCAAAAGGTCACCAATGTAAAGAGCAGAAAAATGCAGAAATCTGCCTAAAAAAAATACTTCCAGAACTTGTTTGAGCTTCGGGCGTTTTCAGGCTTTTGGCTTCAGGCGTCTTTGAATGGAGATGTGAACCCTTTCCATAGAGAATCATTGATTTTTTTTTTTTCCCCTCCAGTGTTTTGTAGCTTCAGGCTACAAAACACTCAGGTGTGAATGGAGCCTAAGGCTCCATTCACACCTGAGCGTTTTGTAGCTCAAATATGCCTCAAGCATGATGCTACAAAATGCTGGAGGGGAAAAAAATCAATGTTTCTGAATAGAGATAGTTCACATCTCCGCTCAAAAACACCTGAAGCCAAAAGCCTGAAAACGCCTGAAGCTCAAACTACTCCCGGAGGTATTTTTGTCACGCGAATCGGGCGTTTCTGACGCTTTTTTATTGATATAGAATCAATGGAAAAGCGTTAAACGCGCGTATTAGCGCGACATCAGGCGTTTGCAAATGCCCGATGTCACGCTACAAAACACGCCAAAAAACGTGCATACGCTCTACGCTCAGGTGTGAATGCAGAGCTGTGAAAATGTAGAATAGACTCCCCTCAAGAGGCGGTTCTGGCCAGCTCAGTAGATTGTTTTAAAAAAGGCCTGGATTCTTTCCTAAATGTACATAATATAACTCGATACTAATATTTTATAGGTGAAATTGATCCAAGGAATATATGAATGCCTGTTGGGGGATCAAGAAGGATTGTTTTTCCCCTGCTGGAGCAAACTGGATTCATGCTTTATTGGGGTTTTGTTTTTTGCCTTCCTTTGGATCAACTGTGGCTGTTTGATTGTGTATGTGGAGGTTTTCTATTTGTGTGTGTGTGTTTTTTCTATTGAACTGGATGTTTTTTTTTCAACCAGATAAACTATGAAACTTTTCCTGAAAGAGGCTTTATTGATATGCAAGTCCCCAAGCATTCAAGAAATGATGATTGGTATCCAAGTATATAGACCAGTGGTTGTCAACTTAGGAGGCATTTGGGTCCCTTGTCATCACCTAGGGAGCTGTACATAATATTTAATGCTACAGAAGACTGTTAGAGACTGCAGATATTAGCTAGCCATTCACTGATGGATTTCTTTTTCATGCTCAGCCGCTTACTGAACACCCCCC
>BLSH010104793.1:162329-186938 GCA_018402905.1 Glandirana rugosa | reverse complement strand
CCCCCCCCCCCCCCCCCCCACATAACAAAATCTACACAATCCTCCGTCAATGCTGACAGCAAGGATTGACAAATGCTGCTGGGTTATTGTATGTTGGCAGGTGGTGGCAGCAGCTGTTGAGTACCGAACAGCAGCGAAGTCTAATTTGGTTGCTGCCGCTGTTCAACTGACAAGTTTCTGCCCAGCTCCTTCAAAATTTCAGTTGAAGAATGTCAGACAGGAGGGGGCCAATATGGCCACCCACAAACAGGCAGCTTTTCTAAAGGAAATGGTCAGAGACTACATAGATAACACAGGTGTGGTTAGAGACTGGCAAGCTGCTACAAGAGACTGTCCGAGGCTGGGATCATGTTATATAAGATTGAGATTCTTGCTATGACTGTTAAAGCTCCTTACAAAATCAACACTGCTGATTGCTTGGGTCCAAGAGCCACATGGCAAGCAACAAAGAGGCAGCACCCTCTATAGCAGCGTTTCTCTGCCTTTTTACCCTAGAGGAACCCTTGAAATAATTTTCAGATCTCGGAGAACCCCTGCTAAAACCAATTCATTGGTGGGTTTGCAGGAAAATGCCCCATACATTGGTGGCCATTGGGAAAAATTTAATCCTTATTGACAGCTGAAAAGATCATTGGTGTCATGCAGCTGGTTCTGCCAGGGGGTGTTGTCCCTGGAACTATGCAGGCACCATCAAATGGGAGGTCAGTCAGCCACAGCTCATGGAACCCCTAGCAACCTGTGGGGAAACCCTGATTGAGAATGGCTGCTCTATAGTATCTAGAGATTTTCTGATCGCAACAGCTGCCCAAACTAGGTTTTTTAAAAGCTGATCTCCAGACTTTTTTGAATTTTAAATAGTTGATTTGAGCCAAGTTGGTCCAAACAAACTATAAACTTCACAGATGCAGCCATTGTGTGCACCATATAAACTGTATGTAGGCTCTGGTGTATACAGCGCTGTGTCCTGGCAGCAGGACGGAAAGCTCCCGTAGTTGGTCTGAGTGCTTCTCAGTCATTCACAGGTAGCTTTCTAGTTTCTGAATTGATGCAAAGCTTTCTCTGAGAGGTGAATGGATAGATGTCATCTGTCTCAGCCAATCAGAGCAAGCTTTGTGTTCATTCATTGAATACAAAGCTTCCTGTGAATGGCTGAGCAGCGCGCAGCCCGGCTCTATTTTTGTTCTGGGAGCAGGACGGAAGCTGGTGGAAAACAGTGCTGTTTACTGTGTGTAGTTGAGGCTACATACAGTTTATACAGCACACACAGCAGCAGCATCCGTTAATGAATTGTTAATTTGGACCAGCTTGGTCTAAATGAACTATTTAACCACTTCAATACTATGCACTTAGAACACTTTCCTACCAGACCAATTTTCAGCTTTCAGTGCTGTTGCGCTTTGAATGACAATTGCGCGGTCGTGCAGCGCTGTACCCAAGCACATTTATCTGGTGGACTAGGGTGGCATCCATATTGGGCACTGTGCTCCTTACCTAGTGGTCTAGGGTTGTCACCCTGGTGGTCCCTGGTCGGCTCCCTGGTAAAGTGCTTCCGATGGAAGCGCTTTACTGAGGTCAGTCTGACCCCCCGCACCACCGATCGCCACGTTGCGTGCCCTGGCATGTCATCCGGAGGACGTCATCTGACGCCCAGTCAGGATAACGCAACCACTTCCCGGACGTCATTCTGAATACGGCGGTAGGGAAGTGGTTAAACCACTAAAATATAGAGATCAGCTTTAAGGAAACCAGGTTTTGGCAGCTGTTGCTATCAGTCTCTGGATAGTATAAAGCCAGGGGTAGGCACCCTTTCAGAGGTTGAGATATACCTGGGCAACATATAAGAAATCAAAGATCCCTGGTGGGAGAGGGGCTTGGGGCGTTTCCCTTAAAAAGGCATTCAATAAAAACAAAGTACTATCCTCTGTGCCTGTACGCCCCCCCCCCCCCCCACTCCACAGTAGTGCCCTCTGCCCTTCTATAGTTGTTTCCCCTGTTGCTCCTAACACATAGCTGTCTCCTACTTTACAGTGCTTGTAGATGACAGAGGAGTTGAGAGACAGCACGGTGCTGGATAGAGGGTGGGACCAGGAACTGCTTTAGTTAACTTATTATGTTAACAAGCTGATAATTGGTTGCTAGTAGCGCCTATGCCCCCCCATGCTCAATGTTGAAATGTCTTCATTATCAATACTCAAGTAGGGAGAGAGGAGCGCCTGGTGTGGAGAATAAGGCAACTCTTAATGAAGAATATACTTGTTTTTTGAAAATAAAACGTGCAGATCGAGCCAACGCGTTTCGGGGGAATTGCCTCTACCTTCTTCAGGGCAGAGATGTTGGACCTTATAGGAAGTCAATATCAACTTTGTCAGCATTTTAAAGCCAGTGAATGCCAACATCTCTGCCCTGAAGAAGGGGGAGGCAATTCCCCAAAACACATTAGCTCGATCTGTACAATACTTTCAATAAAGAATTATATTTTTCATTAAGAGTTTCCTTATTCTGGACACTGAGGCTCCACTCTTTCTACTCAAATATCTTTACAGCTGAAGCGGCCCAGTAAGGTAGCAGCCCATACCTCCAAAGAGAGATTAACACCATCATTCACCCCGGGAACCACCTAATATCTATCAAGAAACAGTCTACTGGTCCAGCGCAGTCTCTAGCGGAAATGAATCACTGAACATTATAGAACAAGTCCGTTTGAGTGTGATTAACTACTACTAGCTATACCATGAGCTAGATAAAATAAAATGGAAATGAAGATCAGATGAAAATCTGAACAATGTGTCTACGGTGCAAACAAACAGACTAAACAAATTGGCATATATTAAAGTGGTCTTACAGGCTCAAGGTTTTTTTACCTTCATGCATTCTATTCAAAAAAACCTGTGTGCAGATCCCCCCCCCCCCCCCCCCATACTCACCTGAGCTCCCTCCCGATCCAGCGATGGGCACAAGAGCTGAGCTTCTCCCAGGTCTCTCATTCCTCATTGGCTTAGACAGCAGTGGGAGCCATTGCCTCCTGCTACTGTCAATCACAGCTAATGAGTCAATGAGCAGAGAATGGGGGGCAGGGCCAAGCCGTAGCTCTGTGTCTTATGGCTGCATAGAGCGGGGCTCTGGAGCGATCATGCACCAGTGCCCCCAGAGCAAGTGGGGCACTGGCTGAAGAGGAGGAGCCAGGTGTGCCAACGGGGGATCCGAAAAGAGGAGGATCGGGGCTGCTCTGTGCAAAACCAATACACAGAGCAGAGAAGTATAACGCTTTTTTTTTTATAAATGAACCTTTAATGTCACTTTAAGACTAATCTCATGTCAGATAGATTTGGTTCCTTAGGAGTTATTCTGCTTACTTTAGTTCTTACTTTTAAATTCATTCTCTGTTTCATTTTAAAATAGTTATTAATTATACCCTTTAAAGGGATGCTTTAGCCCGTCATTGTCCGGAAGTTAAAAGCTTAAGAAGTATTCTTCAGGTCTAAGGTGGATCTCTTGATGTACACAAAGTCAGGCTGTAAGGAGAAAGCATATAATTTAAATAAGTTACCTTCAATGCATCTTTGGTGAGTCATACCATTTTCACAAGGTCATCGCAACCTACACAGCGATCTACAACCAGGTTATGTGCGCAGACTTAGTTCAGTTATTGTGCTGTCCGATCAGTATTGGTTTACAGTTTTCTTTACTGGTCCAGAACATCATGTAAGTTGCACATAATAGAAAATTCTGAGCCTTCATACCATTACAGAAAGAGAGACCTTTTTATCTATTTCGTGATGAGGAACTGAGATCTCATTATTTGTGTGTGTGTCTATATATATATATATATACAAACACACATAGTAAATCTACGGGGAAACTTCACAATGCATCAAGGTTTCCTTACATTGTGTAACCTTGCTGTAATCATTCGGGCGCATCAACAGTGGAATTTATATTAGAAAAATGCACATATTGAGAGGATGGTTACCTGGAATTACATTAGAACATTGTGGTGAATGGACATGAAAAGTCCAGGCTTAGCCAAACGGAACTAAAGGATCCTTGTCCATGTACCAAATTAAAACAAATAGCATTTACTTGGTTAGTTTAAAGTGATATTAAAGGCAGGTTTTTTTTTTTTTTTTAATAACAAACATGCTATACTTACCTGCTCTGTTCAGGTGTTTTACAAAGAGCTGCCCCAATCCTCCTCTTCTTGTGTCCCCCGCCAGTGCTGCTGGCCCCTCCCTCCTACCGATCGCCCCCATAGCAAGCTGCTTAAACCCGAGCAGGCTCGTGGCTGAGCATGGCTCAGCCCCACCCCCCGCTCTCTCCTGATTTTCTCACTGGCTGCTAGTGGATCCCGCTGCTGTCTGTCAATAAGGAGGGAGAGCCTCAGGAGAGCCGCTGCTCTCGTGCACATCGCTGGATCGAGATGGGGCGCAGGTAAGTATTGAGGGGGGCTGCTGTACACAGGTTTTTTTTTTTTTACCTTCATGCATAGAATGCATGAAGGTAAAGAAACCTGGAGCCTTTAAAACCACCTTAAAGGATAGGCTCACCTTTTAGTTACATGTTACACCCATATTTAGGGTCACTTGCTGCCACTCCAGAGCTCTGAGGAAGGGGACTTGTCCTCCGAATATCCTCTGTGTGGCAGTGGACAAGGCATCCCGACCCACCTGCTGTAGCTCTGTATCTGTTTGGCTTTATTTTATTTACTTGTGAGTATAATATTTAATTGCAATGCGCTAGGCATTTTCGCCCACTTGTGTGTGTTTTTATGAAGGATGTGTAGGCGTTGTGTTTCTTCCTCCCCTGCCTTGGGATGGGTTCTTTCTTCAGGAGATCCTCCTACCTAGTACTCGTTAGTTGGTTTCGGCTAGCCACGAGGAGCAAGGTCCACCAGGCCCTTTGACTATGTGAACCTGAGTGTGCCTTACCCCTGTCATGAGTCTTGCTCGTTGGAGAGGGTTAGGGGGATGGCAGGGTAGGTCGGATCCTTCTTCCTTGAGGGGGAACCAACACAATACACTATGTGCACTTCTATGTGTGTTCACATGCACTTTTTTGGTTCACTTTTGGTATTTTTTTTGCGCACTGCACCCGGTATGAATTTAAAAAAAAAAGAAAAGGCTCTAGTATATTTATTCATCTCTGTAACTAGCAGTTTGCCTGGAGTTCAGCTTTCAAGCATTTCATTTTTGCTGGGATGGACAAAAAAGGGAGATGGCATGCTAAAAAAACAAAAGTCACTTCCAAAGCAGCGTTTGTACTTTGCTGTTGACGTGATATTTGGTCATGTGATCTCTCTTAAGCCCCGTACACACAGTGCGACGGTCGTATGAAAACGGTTGTACGACCGCTAGTTGTACGATCAACCGACCGTTAGTATGTGCGATTAGAACAGCCGACATGCGACGGTTGTACAACAGGGATTGAATGAGCAGACTAGAAAACTTTGGTTGTACAACAAGTGGTCCTACGACCGTTGTATCGTGTACAGAGAAGTTGGTCCATCAAGTTGTATGTGCAAAACACGCATGCTCAGAAGTCAGGAACGCTCGGAAATGTCAGTTCGTGTAAACCTTCGTCCCTAATTCACAAATCGCTTTCACCTGAACTTCCTCTTTATACACTCGTAACACGTCACCACATTAGGCTTGGTCGTACGATCGCTTAATGCATGTCAGCCAACATACGTTTTTGGACGCCCGGTCATATGACTGACGCATCGCATATACGAGGCTTAAAGGAGTAGGATCCGAGTTCAGATTTGGTGCTCCTCCCCTTCAGCAGAGATCATGTGACCAAACATAACTGGTCATGTGAGCAGCACTGGAGGGAGTTTGGTGGATCCTCTTCTGCAGGAAAGGTATTTCAGTCCTCTTTAACCATCCCAGCAGTGAAGTCATATAACAGTATTGAGGAATTAGTTAATCTTCTCAAAGCATAGAAAATTCCTTTCATTCGGTTTTAATTAACGCTTACCAATTGAATTAATTCCTCACTCATATATTTCCCAGATTAATACATCTGCCGCTTCCCATCTTCTTACACGTGTAGCTCATTTTCTCATCCAGGTAAAATTTCTAATATAAAAATTCAATAATTCCTCTAAGTGACAAAAGAGCGTGTTCCCGAGAATTAATTAAGTGGGGTTTTTGATGAATGTACTTGCGCTCGATGAACATCTGTATTTGATCTGCGGTATATAACTTCTCTTCCGTCCCTGAATTTCCCTTTTTGCCTTTACAGACACATTACAAGACCTATTGTTATATTGTGTATTAAATGCAGTTGCCTGACGGTTATCAAACAATGAGAAATTTCCGCAGTCAGGCGCCCACTTAAATGTATTTCACTTAGCGGCCCCAGAAATCCTCTTTATTCCTCTGTATGTCCTATAATGCATTTTTTTCTGAATGTGCTGGCTCTGTGATGGATCCTTTGCAGCTTTTTCTTATACAACAGATAAGGCCTTAGGAGTTGCATATGCTGCTTGCAGTTGTTAACTGTTTAGTTGGTTGGGCCGAGACACTGTCAGCTATTTATTCAGGGCAAAGTGACATTGCCTCCTGATAGCACAGCAAGAGGTACACAGCTGTCCACGCTAGCTCCCCATTTCAAGCATCCATCTTGGGTAAACTTCAGTGTTGGATGGTATTGGAGCTTACCAAGGTCGTTGATGTCTCCACCCACTACAGGCTGCCTGCAGAAAAAAACTACAGTAGGGGCAGAGACAAGACCTGTCACCCTGCCCAAGGAGAGAGCGCAGAGCTGTGGGAGGGACCCAGCAGTCTCCACCCACTACAGGCTGCCTGCAGAAAACGACAGTAGGGGCAGAGACAAGACCAGTCACCCTGCCCAAGGAGAGAGCGCAGAGCTGTGGGAGGGACCCAGCAGTCTCCACCCACTACAGGCTGCCTGCAGAAAACGACAGTAGGGGCGGAGACGAGACCAGTCACCCTGCCCAAGGAGAGAGAGTAGAGCTGTGGGAGGGACCCAGCAGTCTCCACCCACTACAGGCTGCCTGCAGAAAACGACAGTAGGGGCGGAGACGAGACCAGTCACCCTGCCCATGGAGAGAGAGCAGAGCTGTGGGAGGGACCCAGCAGTCTCCACCCACTACAGGCTGCCTGCAGAAAACTACAGTAGGGGCGGAGACGAGACCAGTCACCCTGCACAGCAGGGCCGATATTTATTACAGGAAGCTCCTACACAAAGGCAAATTTTTACATATAAGATTCTTTGCAAAAATGTCC
This sequence comes from Glandirana rugosa, assembly GCA_018402905.1. Classification (NCBI taxonomy): domain Eukaryota; kingdom Metazoa; phylum Chordata; class Amphibia; order Anura; family Ranidae; genus Glandirana; species Glandirana rugosa. The sequence continues at coordinate 179,691 of BLSH010104793.1, read as the reverse complement.
ATTTTCATATAGTCCAAATCATGTATGCTCCAGGAGAGCCCATCACTGCAGCTAAACAGAGATCTGTGTCAATACCTGTTTGTGGTTTAGGTCACAGAGGAGAGAAACAAGCAGCAGCAAGTAAATACCAAGGTATTTGATGGTTGTTTTTTTTCCACAAGAAGGGGATTGCATGTTGTTGTAGACTAGAGACACAGTCTGGAAAAACAAGGCAGGCTGGATGGCCGCACCTCGATGCATACACCTTTATTGGAATAAATTAAAATCCGCTATGACTAGGCACCAATAAGGGTGTGAAATGCATCAGCATTCACTGTTCTTGTACCTTTGTGACTGCATGGATTAAAATTTATTCCAATAAAGGTGTATGCATCAGAGTGCAGCCGCTAGCCTTCCTTGTTTTTCCAGACTCTGTGCAGAGCCTGCACCCTTTACCTTGCATGTAGTGAAGGTGTAACTATGGGATTGCTGCCTGGAGCGGTATAAAAGTGTTTTGTTGTAGCGACACGTCGGAGGGAGGTAAGGTGATGTTCAGTGCCTCTGTTTTAGTCATGTTGGCTTTAAAATTACTATACAAGTCAAGCTTTTGAAATTCAGAAGATAAATTGGGAAAGGCTTCTCGTTCTGGTTGGTTGACGTTCAGGCCTTTTATAGAGGGTTTGTTGCACATGGCGATTTCTAGGTCCTCAATAGTCAGCATGTAAAGATTGGGCGATGGCGGACAACCTTGTTGGGTATCATTAAATATATTGACATGGTCTGATGAGATACCATTAACCAGTATGTGAGCAGAAGGGGCATCATATAAAGCCATCATTTTGCATGTTTGAGTGAGAATGGAATGGCAGTTTGTGTTAGGCTACTTTCACACACTGAAACGTTTTTTAGGCGCTGCGGTGCTTAAAAATAGCGCCTATGCAGCGCCTGAAAAGCTCTCCCCCCATTCTCCCCAGTGTGAAAGCCAGAGTGCTTTCACACTGGGGCTGTGCGCTTGCATGACAGCAAGAAAAGTCCTGCAAGTTGCATCTTTGGGGCTGTGCGGTGAGAGGTGTAATCCCTGGCCTCATGGTGTGGCATGAAGCCCACCTGATCAAGATGGATCTGAACTGGGATTTGTGCTCCAAGGCAGTTGGCTGTGATTTTGGCATATATTTTAACATCTGGATTGATCAGAGAAATGGCCTGTAGCTTGAACACACAAGGCCATGTTAGTTTTAGGTATAACCGTTATATGATCCTTTTGAGATTGCTTGGGAAATGGGCAAGTGTTCGAAATTCAATTGAAAGTCTAATTGGTGCAAGAAGGTCTACAAATTGACTGTAAAAAGTGGACAAGTAGCCGCCAGGACCCAGACTTTACCGGAGGGTAACGTTTTAATGACGTCTAGTATCTCTTGCAATGTAAATGGGGCCATTAAATAGTCAATGGCTGCAGTCATGAGTCTGGAAAGGCCAGTTGCTTGCACATATTCCTGGAGGTTTTCAGTGTGAGATGTTAACGTGGTAGAGGAGAGAGTGGGAGTGATATTGTACAGAGTGGAATAGAAACTCTGAAATACTGTCACAATAGATTCTGAGGTGTGGACCAGTCCCTGATTTGGGAAACTTATTTTGGCAATGTAAGTGCATGATTATTTCACTTTAAAGTATTACTAAACCCAGGAGCCTGCAGTCACTATATCTGGTCTCCCACAGTACACAGAACATGAAATTATTTTAGTAAATATAAACTGCTAAATACCTTTTCTCATCTGCCTTATATAGTAGTTTTGTAACTTCTATCAGTGTCTGGTTAAAACTTGTAGGAGGAGTTTTCATTCTCCTCTGACTGTCCTATGAGGCTGCATGACCCCTGACCCTTTTTTTGGACAGTGCTGATTTGCCCTGTGCTCATCACATGCACCCTTCCGAGAAAAAAAAGAAAGCTCTAGCGATTCACACCAAACTGAGCATGTGCAGCGTGCCCCCCCAGGCTCTCTACTATCAGCAGATGGATTGGGAACTGTGGAAGAAGGGGAGGATCAGAGAAGACAGGAACAAACAGCCTTTTTACACAATGCAGACTATTAACCCCTTAGGTTCCACAGTGAGTAGAACAAACATTCTTTACTGCATATACAGACTGATTTTTACTGTTGTGGGTTTAGTAACACGTTAATAGATCTGGCAAGTTGTTTACCGCTTTTATTGGTATATTCATAGAGGGTTCTCTGGGTGAGGTATTTGTGTTTTATATATATGGTTGGTCTAACAGGCGTGAGAGTTCAGCTCACTTATTTGCCAAATCTGGACTGCTTGGGACCTTTATATTGTTGTTCGAGAGTGTGTATGTATTCAAGAAGGTCAGTTTTTGTGGGCAGTTCTGGTCTTTTTGAGGCACAAGCCATGTATGATGAATTCTTGAAGAATACATTTTACTGTTTCCCATTGAAGGGGTGGAGGGGTCGGTTCCTCGAGGTGAAATCTCTAGCTGCTTTTCATGTGAAGTTATTCATTCTCAAAGATCTCACAGCAAAGAGGGCTGACAGCCTGCTAAGACTTGTGTCTGCGTTGTAAACTTTGAAAAATTCTCAAAAGTTCTTCTAGCTACAGAGATAAATGAGGGGCTTTAGAAGTGCTTTTACTACTTGTTGTGGAACTAAACTCTTCTTGTTTTTCAAATTTTAATTTAAGAAAAAAATGTAATTTTCCAGGTTATTCAGGTGACAAGACACAAGAAAACATAACCATAGGTACAACATGTTTCCAACAATGTATGATATCCATAACTGTGATACAAGTCAGTGGAATGAAATGATTAACATAGTTAGACTAGACAAGGACAAAAAAAAGTCTTATAGCCAATGTTGATTCAATTACATTCCATACCAAAGAGGGGAAGGGAGATCATAAATAGTCAGAGTAACTCAGTGGACTATTAAGACACCCCGGCTATCAGTCCCAGCATAGGGCTGTCACCGGGAGGACACACCTAGTGCGTACATACTAGCACCTTGAAACATAATGGCATCAAAAAAGTGTGACTTATGAGGCACAACATTTGTTCTATAAATTAAAATCTTATTTTATTAGTTCATCTATAATGTAGTATTTATACATAAAATCATTTATAGAACGTTATACACAACCATAAAAGTTAATATTGACAATATGAATCTTGTTCACATATGATGATCTTAGAGGCTCAGCGCGTTTCCTGGATACAGTCCCACTTCCTCAGGAGCCAAAGATACACAATTTGTACAGCAAGCAATCTAGATAAAATAACAATCCATTAGTAATCAATTTTCATCAATAAATATTTATTTATACCATTATATACTGATGAAAAGTGATTACCGACGCAATTTTAAAGCGTGACATGTTGGGTATCTCAAACTGCTGTGCAAATACTGCGTGACATAAAAAAAATTGCAAAGCCATCATTTTCTTCAATAGTGCTTTTACAAACAAATGAGCCAAAGAAGGGTATTTCAAGACAAATGGGTAAGGGGTGCCATCATCCAAATCAACTATATTGATTATGGAATGGTAGGGACTCTCCCAGTAAAAGACCACCAAATGGACTGAAGCATGGACTATTTTGACACCCAAGGATTTTACACAGAGGTTTGCATAAAAATGTACAATTTATTTGAGGTTACACAGTGTGAGTAAACAGTTTTTTGACTGAGACATAAACACATCATAAAAAACAAACACCGTTTTAGCCCCTCTATATGGTTGAGGCTTAGCTTATGGTGCTCTGAAGGAGTCAGAGGCCAATAGGGGATCCCTGCAGACAGGGAAGGGCTGGCAGCCTTAGGCCTGGGGGGCAAATCCAGTCAAGTGGCCCATTGAACCACCATATGAGCTCACCATCCATGCCCACCTGGTTTTATAATGGATATTGATGTTATGAAGCAAGACAAATATGATACAAGGTGGTAACATAATTTAATGTTAATAGCAACAAAGGGGTTTAACAAAAATAATGCATCAATGTAGCTCATCAATGCCCACCAATGCAGCCTCACCAGTGCCCATCAATGCAGCCTCACCAGTGCCCATCAATGCAACCTCACCAATGCCCATCAATGCAGCCACATCAGTGCCTATCAGCTTAGCCCCATCAGTGCCCATCAATGCAACCTCACCAGTACCTATCAAATGCAACCTGATCATTGTAAGTTAGGGTGGCCTGGGGGGCAATTGCCACCCTGCCCCCCGGCCCAGCCCTCCCCTGCCTGCAGACTCCTACAAAACGGATTCGTGGGTGTCCGCTTCTTCAGGAGAGTAGGAAGGGATCTGGAAAGATTAAGTGCAATAACAGTAACATATATCATGCGATGAATGGTAACAAACACAACTATAAAGTAATGTCTACTGTAACACAACATTGGGTTTAAATACGAGTTGGCATAGGCATCCGTTTACCTAAGTGCAGGGTTCCCCTATTGGCCTCTGACTCCTTCAGAGCACCATAAGCTAAGCCTCAACCATATAGAGGGGCTAAAACTGTGTTTGTTTTTAATGATGTGTTTATGTCTCAGTCAAAAAACTATGTTTACTGACACTGTGTAACCTCAAATAAATTGTACATTTTTATACAAACCTCTGTGTAAATCCTTGGGTGTTGAAATAGTCCATGCTTCAGTCCATTTGGTGGTCGGTTACTGGGACAGTCCCTACCATTCCATAATCAATAGGGCTTCTGCTAAAAATATATATATGGAATGTTTGGGGCCTAAATAATTTTCTAGCAAAAAAAAATGGCAAGCCCACAATTTTATTCAATAGGGCTTCTGCTAAAAATATATATATGGAATGTTTGGGGCCTAAATAATTTTCTAGCAAAAAAAATGGCAAGCCCACCATTTAATTCAATAGGGCTTCTGCTAAAAAAAAATATATATGGAATGTTTGGGGCCTAAATAAGTCGATTTTTACATGTATGTGAGAAATGTTAGAATAGGCCCAGTTGGCAAGTGGTTAAAGGACGTCAATCATAAGAGGAACGTATAGACTTCCCTTGCTGAAAATGCTAGTTGCCTGACCATCATTCTGTTCCGATGTCGTCAATACTTTCTGAGTTGTTGAGCCTAAACGGGGGGCAGCCAGTGAAATCAGAACTTTCCGTTTGCACACTTACTCCAGTAACTTTGTGTACTTTAGTATTAAAACTTTCTTGTATGTGTGCTTCTTTTTTTAATCTCCTTAGCTGAGTACATTGTTATGTTGTGTATTTGCCTCAAGGATCATATTACAGAATTAACAGCGGGGGAACAAATGAGCAACTTCAAGCACTCGTTGTCAAATCTGTTGACTTGTGTTTGTACACCAACGTTCAATAATCTCAAACATTTAAAGTCGGCTCCTTGTAATTGGTTTCAGCCTTTGTGCAAAAAGCATCTCCTTGATCGGCTGATTTTAATTTGACAGCGGCAGCTCGTTTAAATGCTGGAATTAAACTGCTTTTCTTTATTACAGCTCTAGCCGGGAACTGTTTAATGTAAACATTCACGTATAAGTGGAGCAAAATTGTGTATTTAAGAGGTGAACATCAAAGTGCATTAGAAAAAAAAAAAGGCAATTTATGAATAAATTACAATTTTAGTGCCCAGGGTGCTCCCATATGGAAGATAGCTTTGTAACATAGATTAAAGTATTTCTGGGCTATGGTGAATTTTGTTTCCTTATTGCAGCTGCGAACACACCTACGTTATATGTCCTGTGTGAGGGTTATGAATAAAGCAGATAGAAAATATAATGTTGGGGCGCAACAATACACCTTCCTCACAGACCCCGAAGTGTAAATTCTCGTAAAAAAATACATATCACATTGTACTACAATACACTTCCCTCCAATCATGTATAATGTGGTTGTACCATTGCCATATATAAAGCACAAAAAAACATAAAAGGAATACCATAGAAAAAATATAATGCACCTCCACCTTAAAGCGATTTGTAAAGGTAAATTTTAAAAAAAACTAGGGTTGCACCGGTATCGGTGTTGATACTATGCATTTTCACAAGTATCAGTACTCCGATACCTGAAATGATACCGGAAGTGATGCTGGCTTGGTAGCAGAACACCTCCTCCTCTTCCCCTCCAGCCAGCTGTCTCCTCTGGCGGGTGCCATCTCCGCCTCTTCCTCCCCTCTGGCCGGCTGCGATCTCTGGCAGGTGCGACCCCCCCCCACCTCTTCCTTCCCTCTGGCTGGTTGTCTCACCTCCCCTGCCTCCTCCTCCCCTCTGATAGGCTGCGATCTCTGACGGTTGCCATCCCTGCCGCCTCCTCCCCTCTGGCGGGTTGTCTTCTCTGGCGGATGTCATCCCCGCTTCCAACCTGCTTTCATTTCTGGCGGGTGCCCTTCCGTGCCTCTTCCTCCCCTCTGGCGGGTGCCATCCCCGCCTCTGGCCAGCTGTCATCTCTGGCAGGTGCCATCCCCGCCTCCTCCCTTCTGACCAGCTGTCACTTCTGCCTGTTGCCTCCTCCTTCCCTCCACCAGCTGTCACCTCTGCTCCCCATGTCTCCCAATGACCCTCCCACCCCCATCCTCACCCCCCAGCGATCAAAGTCTTTTCTATCCCAACAATCACCCCCCCCCCCCCACAATCCCTATTTCACCCCACCCTCAACTACCCTGCCCTTACTTACCCCTCTACCAAGCCTCACCCGACTCCCGAGCAACTTCCCCCCCACCTCCCAAACCACTTCTCTACCTACTTTTCCTAGGCAATATGTAACAGTAACTGGTATAGGCGAGTACTTGAAAAAAAGTATCGATACTCATCTGTAAAGGGGGGGGGGGGGGGGGTGCTAATGCCTAGACATTTTTTACATAATGCAAGGAATGCGTTAAGGTAAAAAATGTTTAGTCTTTAGAAACACTTTAACGTGCTGCGTAGTGTTTCAACAAATTGCCCTTATAATAAAGTGCATGTATTCAAAATGACATATAAAACACAAAGTCCCTAATAATACAGTTCATCAGCCATCTCTTGTAAAGAAAGAAGGTGCTTATTTTCCTACACTGGTACTCCTGTCCACACATGCTCCTTTTTGGACCACGCTTACCAGCTATTAATGACCCCTTATAACCCCTTATTTCCATAAGTTGGTCTATAAGCATATTTATCCACTGTATTTGTTCCTTACTTGGTCCCAAAACGTATCTGTGATTTTCCATTTGGGGGTTCGCTCCAAGGTATTAAGTTCCTCCTCCACACCAGGGCATATGAAAAGGAACCAGAGAGGCAGCCTCCAATAGTGTTATACCATTTATTACAGATAAAATAGGTTTAAAATGCACTTACAATCTGTAGCTTTTAGTTTACAAGCTAACAGACAAATACATGTACCTGGGACACTCCTGCATTCCTCGGACTGGAAATGAGGTAACCAAAAGTGATATATGATGCTCCAGCCAACACGTTTCGTCAAGGTGACATCAGGAGTGATCCTTGTAACATATACAGATATTCATTTTAAGCCTGGTGGGAATTGTCAAAATGAATGCGGGATAGGAGTAATTGTACTAGGGGTGCCACATCCCATGTTACTGGAAACAAATTTATTAGAAAGGCTTCATGACTTTATAGGCACCCCACAGATCACTACAATATCATATAAAATAGAAATGTATTGAACAACCATCTTAAAAGCAGCAGAACACCATAAAATATGCATAGACGCCCATATAACAGGAAGGAGAACTCACAATCACTGATGTTAATATGTACTGTATATTTCACATGGCGTTCCACCATCCTTCTCAACATGTTTTGTGGAATCCCGCTTCTTCAGGAGGAATTTTATAATCAAAATGAATACAAAATAGAAAGAATTACATATATACAACAAAAAATATTTACACCTTATTCATAAATGAGCCTCTGCAGGTGAGACCCCTAAGTTCAATCAGTGTATTGACTTTACTTGCTTGTCCCATGTATTAATGATTAAATTACTTATTAAGATATTTTTTGATCATTTGATAGCAATTTGGCACTTCATGAAATGTGTCAAAAACTGCCTAGGATGACTTAGACAAAAGGCAAGCAGAACAGTCTTGATTACAGATGTTTTATTGGTACATAACCAAAAGCGATTCAGGTCAATTCCATTGACCAGTTCCCTTCTTTAGGAGAAGTTTGAATGAACACAGTGTTCCGATGCAAGATAAAATGATCTAAAACTGTATAGGTAACAGTTTACAACAAGGATTTAGACTTCTTGCAGCTGCAATGGGCAAACGCTCTGAAATGTGACAGATTTGAGACTACCCAAGGTATAAAAATAAATGCAAGTGCCATGGTTTTAATGAGTTTTTTTACAAGTGTGATGTTAGCAGAGTCTTGCAGATCTTCTGCTGTTATAAGCACACACCTTGCAGAGGAGGGGTAGGCTTGAGAAAGAAGCTGGTGGCTTTGAAACGCGTTGTCATGCCCCTTGATCCACCCCTGGCATGTGACCTTATCTCTAGATCTGCTTCTATACACATCAGTGATCTTGGCTCCCAGCGGGGACACACCTATACAGTGAAAAGCTCAGTGCTGAACACTGGGGAAGGCAACAGCGTCGGCCTTTAGATTTCATATTATATGCGCTTTTGCCTGTGTCTTTGTGAGTTGCCATTTATCTTTTATTTTATAATGTATGAATTCTGCACTTAGATTGCTCCTTCTGGTGCTTGTTTTATCAGATTATTCAGACTACCCAGTGAGCTGGCAGGAGAAATATAGACAAAATTTAGGTATTGCTCAGGTAGAGAGGAAAAGTCCAACTAGACTGCTGTGAACGTAGGCCGGGATAGGGAGTTCGTCCTAGCTCCAGATTGGACTGGATGGACATGTCTTTTTCCAGCCTTACCAACTATGTAACTAACTGCAAGCTGCAGCAATATCAAAGGAAAAGACCCATAAGCCGCACATCACGAAGCAGAACCATGTGCATGAAGTGAGACGAAAGGCAGCCTCAGCTCGGGCTCCAGCCAGGCCATGTCACTAACGCGTTTCGCTCTGCTCCAAGAGGCGGAGAGAAGCGCATTGGGAGTGAGTCCAGGCTGAGACTGCCATTCATCTGACTTCGTGCACATGGTTCTTCTTCATGATGTGCGGCTTATGGATCTTTTCCTTTGACACTGCAGGAGAAATATAGAACTGTAATAACGTGATGGAGCACAGTAAATATGGAACTGAGGTGCACCTAAAAATGTATGCCAGCCAGGGTTTTCTCTACCTACCTAGGAAACCTATTTTTTTTTATAGCATTTCCCACCAAACACATAATTAATTTATTTTTTCCTTCTTGAAATTTCTGACTGTTTCTCTTCAATGTGTATGTTTCCGCACAGCGCACTGATTCTGAAATGATTTGGTTGCTGAGCAGCCGACCGAGCCTGAAGAGAGCACAATCACCAAAGATTTCTGTGCTGCCCCATGGCACTGTGTAATCAGCCACTATTTAGAAACTCCCTCAGAACCAAAAACTTTCTCCGTTACCATTACAGACGCCCCGCTGAGCTTAATTCCTTATTTTTTTAGTTACTGCAGCTCTGTTCCCCATATATGAAAGTCCTGTTTCTTGTGCCTTATCTGCATGCCGCAGGTCCCTGCCGCTCGGCACACAATCGCCACCTGATTCTCACAGCTTCTACCTGACTTATCTTAATGTGATCCGCTCTTTAGACAAATTTACATCAGGTTACTTCTCAGAAGATACAACCCCTCTGCTTGTGTTATTTGTAGTGTGTTTATTTTGTCATAAATGGGATAGTTTATATTTGAGGCACATTACGTAGCATGGGAAAGTCGTTATTTCCTTTAAACACTGGCAAAGGTAGGGTTCGTTCCGTCTAAGGACAGTGATGCCAGCCTCCACCTGTATTACTCTCATGATATTAAAGAAGTACAGCCAAAGCTTGTTTGGCTATACATCTTCTGTGGATCACAGGAGTGCAGAGCGAACTGCACTCCTGTGATCCACAGAAGAAGTACAGCCAAGCGAGCTTTGGCTGTACTTCTTCTTTAATATCATGAGAGACCCGTTTTCGGCAGACAGTGGGCTGAAATGCGCCATCGGCTGTCATCACAGAGGCAGTCCAGGCTCGGGCAAGATCGTTACTATAAGATTGGGATCCGCCTACATGCCTTCACCGGCACCCGGCTTAGCCTCTCAGCAAGCTGCTGAGAGCCTGAGCCGGCCGCTCCCACCCCCTCCACAACCCAGTGCACCGGTGAGCGCCGGGAGGGGGGGGGGGGTGGCAGTGCAATGAGACCGTGACTGATAGTCACTGGCTCTCTGTTCGGGGAGCTCTGAGAACAGAGTGACCGGCGGTGTTTGATCGCACAATTCTCGCTAGAGGCGCTGGGGGACAGATGCAGCATCAGCCTAGGTAAGTATGATTCTTGAAAAAAGCAAAATCCCATACTTCTCTTTTAACCCCAAAAATGTAATGTATTGCAGTTTACCAATCAGATGTGGTGCCTGCATTATTTTTCTTTGGCTTTTTCCTCTTTTTTTCACCTGGTGATCTGCCCAGTAGCACCCCTTCTGTATGAGTGCCCCCACTCTGGAGGAAGGAGCACAGGGGACACCTTTGGACAGAATCATTGTTAATCTGGGGGGGGGGGGGATGTTAAATTTGTACTAGCCAATTTAGATACATTAACAAACTAGGGATGCACCGATTCTAAGACCAAGTATTCTCACGAGTACTTGTGAAAATGCTCCCGATATCTGAAACCGATACTTTGAAGTGCGATTTCCATCCATACAAAATGAATGGGTGCAAATCGCACTGCAAAGAATTGCATGTGATTTGAACAGGAATGTGGTGCGATTCCTGTCTGGATTGCATGCGGTTTCCCGTATCTCTCCTATGTGAACCCCGTCTTGTCATAGTGATTTTTGAGCCACACAGGAGCAGTGCGGAAAACCTCACAGCATGATGGGTTCCTCCAGCTCCCAGTCTGGCTGTGGACACCTGTGGCTGAGGCTTGGGCTCCTCTTGCCTCTCTCATGGCTCTGTTCCCCGCGTCTCCAGTGGCTCTCTACCCCCAGCCTGACAGTACAGACATGTAATTCTTTGCAGTGTGATTCGCGCCCATTCATTTTGTATGGACACAAATTACACTGAAAAGTATCGGTACTTTGTATCGGCGAGTGATTGACCCAAAGTAGTGGTACTAGTACTCGCCAATTAAAAAAAAGGGTATCTCTGCATCCCTGTAACAAACTAAAGCTAAGCTCCAGCTAACCCTTTATAGGCAATTACAGCAGACCGTTTTTACATAAAAGCTGATCATTGTAAGAGCCCCTACCATTGTTGAATGGTTTGTCTCATCCATATAACTGATACATCTGGAAGAGAGCTTGTTTTTTCTGAAAAACAAAGGATTTAGGCCTGGTTCACACCTATGCATTTTTAGTGCTTTTTGCATTTTGCACTATAGTCCATTTATCATGGTTTCCTATGTGCAAATCTGCAAAATGCAATAAGCACCATAAGAAAGCCTAAAAATAAAACTAATGCAGGCATCACATCTAATTGGTAAACTGCAATATAATAAATGTTTGCTTTTGGGTTACTAAACCCAGGAGCCTGCAGTCACTATATCTCATCTCCCACAGTACGCAGAACATGGAAATGCAATTATTTTAGTAAATGTAAACTGCCAAATACCTTTTCTCATCAGCATTATATAGCAGTCTTGTGACTTCTATCAGTGTCTGGTTAAAGCATGTAGGATGAGTTCTCCTCTAACTATCCTATGAGGCTGCTGGACCCCTGACCCTCTGTCTGGACAGTGCTAATTGGCCCTGTGCTGATCACATGCACCCTCTCAAGAAAAATAAAACTCTTTAGCAATACATACCAAACTGAGCATGTGCAGAGTGCCTCCAAGGGCTCTCTTCTATCAGCAGATAGATTGAGGACAGTGGAAGAAGGGGAGGATCAGAGAGGGCAGGATAAAATCGCCTTTTTACACAATGCGGAGGATTAGCCCCTTAGGTTCCACAGTGAGTATAACAAGCATGCTTTACTGCATATACAGACGGATTATACTGTTGTGGGATTAGTAACACTAATACTATAGTATTATATTAATATTAGAATGTAATATAAAACTGTTGTGAAGAGGGCAGGGCACCCCCACCTTGGTGCATATCTGCACGCAGCTCATAGAATACGGAAGGGGAAGACCACATGTTTTTCTCCCTACACCTTTTATAGTTTGCCAACCTTAAACTTTAATTGGGCCAAGTTTCATGCCATAATTTTAGGCCCTGCGCTTTAAAAGCAAACATCCCTTTAATCAATGCTTCTGCTTTTTCATACATTCATTTTGGCACACTTCATTACCTCCATCCTAAGATGGTGGGGAGGGGGGAAGGCTGCTCTAGCACTCACAAAACGACAAATGGGCTTTTAACAGATGCCTAGTGCTTTGTACGATCCTGACGGCGCGTTTAAAATAAAAATATGTTTATGACAAGCTGGCATTTTGGTTCTGCCACACAGAAGATTTCTCTTTGCTTGGAATAAGAGCCCACTCTCAAAGTCTTATTATTTCTGAGAGCGCCGGCAATGAATATTAATCTACCGTGGATGTTTGTTCTGAGCTCGGGGCTTGGAGCAATATATGGAGCTTTCCCGGTGGTGACACCATGCTGGATGTAGAAGGAGAATTGCCCTCCTCGCCTAATTTCTCACCAAGGCTGCAGCAATTACAGCTTTTTTTTTTATATTGGCCGCTCTCCTGCCAGACCCTCAGCAGAGAATGGTCTCTGCGATTTTCCTTGTAGGTGACACTTCTGCGCTTGCTCTGCTTTTGTGCAACTGTAATGGGCGCACGCCGCTGATCGATCCACGCTGTAGGTTTATTTACAGCCCGGTAATTAGAGGTACAGCGCGCTACGTGACACTGAGCGCCGGTTCGCAGCGTTAACACTGAATTGCTAGTCGGGTAGAAAATTGTCAGAAGCAAAATTACAGAGCTTTCCACCTGTGGGGCGCTGGTGGCAATAATTGGAATTATTTCCTTCTTTAGATATAGAAAGGAAGTTCTCTTTATTTTTCATGCTGTGTGGACGGTGCAGATATAGGAATAAATTGGCCATAGTTACAGAGATTAAAATGTACACCGCAGCTGCATGCCGATTAAAGCCCAATTGAAGTCATAGAAGTAGATAGTAAGACAGACATTGTACTGACAACTCTCCTTATAGCAGTGTGTCTAGATCACAGCCTAATTTAACCAGGTAAAAAGCATTCTCTCTGCAAATCTGATCAGGGGCATGGCCACTTCTCACCTCTGCCAGCACAAAACACTGGAGTCAGATGCCAGGAAATGCACATTTCCACCAGGAGAAGTATGTGAAGTTATTGCCAAAGGAAAATCAACTTTATCCACTTCCAGCCCATTTTGACATTTCTTTCCTACATGTAAAAAGCATATATTTTTTTTTTTTTGCTAGAAAATGGCTCAGAACCCCCAAATATTTTAGCAGAGATCCTAGAGAATAAAATGATGGTTGCAATTTTTTATGTCACAAGGTATCTCTATGGAGCGACAGGTATCAGCAGTGACATGTCCGCTGACATCTGAACAGATCCGCTCTGCTAAATCCAGACAGCGATTTTTCAAATGCTATTTTTTTGGAATAAAATACACTTTAAAGAATAAGTTCAGCTTTCATACCATTATATGTTACACCCATATTCAGGGTGCAACATGCTATGAATGGATCGCCCCCCCTGCACATCCCCGATCCGACAGCTAGCAGGGATCTTCACCCCGCCCAGCCGCATCCCTCATTCACAGTGTCCTGTGAATGGAAAACTACAAGGTCCGGCAGCTTTTGCGGCGGTTGGCTTGTAGTTTTTCAATGGACTACCATGGCGCTGTGAGCACTGTGGTAATTCGTTGAGTCTTCCTGTCGGAATGTGTCGGCTTCCTCATGCGAGGTGCGAGCAAGCCGATACACTGACAGATCTGCAGGAAACCTGCATGCGCCAACGATCAGCAATGCTTTACAGGCTCTGGAAACAAAAAATAATAAATGCACATTTTTTTACCTGCAAAAAAAAAAAAAACGCATTTATTTTTGTGAAAAGGTGAACTTATCCTTTAATGAATTTGAATGCAAAAAAAAATTGACACTTTGCTACAATGTAAAGTAGTGAGTGTACAGCTTGTATAACAGTGTAAATTTGCTGTCCCCTCAAAATAACTCTACTCAGAGCCATTAGGACTCTTTCACACAGTAATGTCCATTTTCACAGACTCTGCTCAGCAGGGATCGCTCCGTTGATCCTCTCTAACATCCACCAGCTCTGTGATGTCGTCATGGAGGAGGGGAAGTGGACTCCAGTGACAACCTGTGAAGCTCTGGTGAACTCCATGGCCAAGAGGGTTAAGGCAGTGCTGGAAAATAATGGAGACCACACAAAATATTAACATTTTGGGCCCAATTTGGACATTTTCACTTAGGGGTGTACTCACTTTTGTTGCCAGCGGTTTAGACATTAATGGCTGTGTGTTGAGTTATTTTGAGGGGACAGCAAATTACATTGTAGCAAAGTGTCATTTCTTCAGTGTTGTCACATGAAAAGATAGAATAAAATATTTACAAAAATGTGAAGGGTGTACTCACTTTTGTGAGATACTGTATATAACCCAATTTTTTGGTAAACTATAAAAGTTAATGTTACACAGAGTAAATAAACACCTAACATGTCTCGCTTTAAAATTGTGCATGCTCGTGGAATGGTGCCAAACAGCAGTAATTAAAAATCTCCATAGGCGACACTTTAAAATTTTTACAGGTTACTAGTTTAGACTCCACAAAGAAAAGGACAGGTCGGGTGTTACTGGAATATATTTTGCTTGCTTATGCCACTCACCAACTTAGGTGCCCCTCAAATTAACCAAACAATACACCATTAAACAACAAAGGTGTCCTTGTGTGAGCCACTAAGGACCAAGAGGTTAGTTAATGAGGGACGGGCAGTAGACACCAGCAAATAGGAATATATAAAAAAAAAAATCACTTTAATATTTGCATCAGTTTAAAATTTGCAGTTACAATAAATACAATGCATGTAGACAAGAGTTACACCACTAGGCCCATATGGAGACCGAAGGTCTCCTGGGCAATAGGGACAACACACCGTGAAGACACACACAAGGGGGACACAAAACAAGATAAGAACAGCGTCCGGACACACGGAAATGATGGACGGATGAATGCACCACCTGAGGGGGAAGGGAGGGGAATGTGAAATGTCCTTCCAGAGGCCTCTGGTATAAGTGTAGCTGTGGGGTGCAGGACCCCGGTGGAAACCCTGGACAGCTCGGGGAGGACCCTGTGTGATATATAATATATCAGGGTATGACTAAGATGCCTGACATAATTGGTCAAAGAGGACTTGAGCAAAATTGAAGTCATGATGTGAAGTGGAGTTACAGAGGAGGTCTAGTGATAGAATTATTGCTTTCGCTACAACGTTCACGGCCATACCTCACGAACACCGTTTACATGCACGACCTTCATATGCGTTCACTTCTGCACACAAGGGAATGGGGGCGCTTTAATTGTTCGTTATTATTTATTTTATTTTTATTGTTTTTACTTTTACACTGTCCTTTTATTTATTTTTTTTCTTTTATCACTTTTATTCCTATCACAAGAAACATCCCTTGTGCTAGAAATAAGGCATGACAGGTCCTCTTTATGGAGACATCTGGGGTCTATAAGATCCCGGATCTGCCCTCTACTCTGGAAAGCATCAGCTAAAAAAAAAAAACATGGATCTTTGCTTTCCAGGAAAAGAATAGCAGTGTTTACAGCTGTCAGAGCCGGAAGTGACGTCATGAAACTTTGTACTGATTCATCGGACGTGGAGTAAGTTACAGAGATCATTGTTCTTCACTTACTTTGCTGCACTTACAGACGAAAACTGCAAGTTTGGAAAGCTGAAAGGGTCCTAATTCTATACCTGCTGGTTCAAATAAAGGATGCAAAATATTGATATGCAATTTTATATTTACCTTACTAAGACAAGTTTTACATTTTTTGTCCTGACTATAATACATTTTGTATAAAACTACAATTTGTTCCTGGTAAAGCAGGGCCATCTTAATAGCATCATGGGCCCCTGGGCAAAGTAATGCACAGGGGCCCCTACTAGCATGCCCCAATTTATGCACCTACTCTCAAGAATTAAAGTATAAATGGTTCATAGAATTAAACATATATTCATTAGTATTTTCAGTAAAATCAATTTTAAACAAAAAGAAAACATGCCATAAATTATCCACTTATAATCCTCCCTATAGCAGTTTTAGTTCCACAGGGCGGCCACCTCTGCTGTGCCCAGCAGGAGCCCAGTGGTGGGTACCGTGAACTTGATGACCGGCACCCGACGATCATCCAGCAAAGAGACAGAACGGCTTTCTGCCTATGTAAACAAGGCAGATCGCCATTCTGACAGGAGGGAAGGATCCTGTGTCTTTGCAAAGCAGGGACAAGGATCCATGTCTTCCCATAGTAGAAGCACCTCCCTCAGTACATATAAACAGGCTAGGGACACAGTTAACCCTTTGATGATCACCCCCTGTTGTTATCCCCTTCCCAGCCAGTGTTATTAGTACAGTGACAGTGCATATTTTTTGGCACTAATCACTGTATTAGTGTCAGAATGTCTACCTCAATATCGCAGTTCCACTAAAAGCTGATGATCACCGCTATTACTAGTAAAGAAATATATATATATATATATCCCATAGTTTGTAGATGCTATAACTTTTGCGCAATATCAATATACACTAATTGTAATTTTATACCAACAATATGTAGCATAATACATATTGGTCTGAAACTATGGAGAAATTTTAGTGTTTTTTTTTTTCAATCTTTTTATTGGATAGGTTTAATAGCAGAAAGTAATATTGTTATTATTTTTTTTTTTTCAAAATTGTCGCTCTTTTTCTGCTGCGCAAAAAAATAAAAAATGCAGAGGTGATCAAATACCATCAAAAGAAAGCTCTATTTGTGGTGGGGGGAAAAAGGACATAAACTTTTATTTGGGTACAGTGTTGCACGACCGCGCAATTGTAAGTTAACGTAACGCAGTGCCGTTTCACAAAAAATGGCCTGGATATGAAGGGGAGTAAATCTGCTGGAGGTCAAGTGGTTCAAGACTAAGACGTAAAAAATAAAAAAACGCGTCGTCTTTTTCTCGCTGTTAAAACTTTTTTTTTTTTATTATTGTTATAATGAAAGACGATAATTTGGATAGGTTATTTTTCTAACTTTTTTTTTTTGTGATTTTAAAGAGGTATCAAAGTCTGGTTATACATAATACGA
>BLSH010104793.1:133900-150697 GCA_018402905.1 Glandirana rugosa | reverse complement strand
GGCAGCACCAGGATGAAATTTCTTTGTCAAACCCTGGCTTAAGGCCATATACCCAGAATGCAGGTATTCTGCATTCACTGGGAATTGATGCACAGGGGCTACATGCCCAGCGTACATGTAGCCTTAAAATAGTGCTATTTGGATTAAAGAACACCCAACTTTTTTTTTTTTCTTCTTTTTTTTTCAGAAGCAGCTTAAAGACACTTCGTCAGTGTTTTGTGTTTTCTTGTTTCTTCCCGCTCTGCAGTGTGGAGTTGAAACCACACATAAGACCAATGTTTGCATTGACTAGATTAGATGAGCTCTATAAATATGAAATATTTTATTTCTTTTTTCATAAGAAGGTCTGTGATATATTGGCAATTGCACTTTTGCATTTTGTTTAAAGAGACCCTGTCATTGGGACACTTACATTTTAAAGTGCAGCCAAAATATTAGACAGAAAAATCAGCACAAGGGACATAACCTATAGTCATTAGGATGTGTCCCTTGTGCTGATGCCTCTTCTGTTAGTTGAAATCCTCCTCCATGCATGCCCCCACTCTTCCCCATTGCCAGTGTGGCTGCGGTCAATACAACTAATTGGCTTTCACATGCTCTGTGACTCTCTAACTATGACCACCCTTTCCAGCCAGCTGCTCCAATCAGAGAAGCTATACTACAACAGGAACGGTTTGAACTTTGGCACTTCAACAGAAGCCAGTCTAACGATTGGCTTCTGTCGAACGGTCATACTGGAAAACCAACATTCAGTCAGTGCTCGCAGCCAATGGATGCAGGTGCTGATCTGTGTAATCTGGTGAGAGGAGTCCCCCCTGTCAGGATACAATAGAACAGCATGAGAACACAAATGATGTTGATGTAGGGATCTGTCAGGTTTTTTTTTTTGCTAGTTGAACGCAAAACATTGTACATGTAGCAATAGTGTGCATTCAACTTGTGAATACACCTGATCACATGTGAGAACCCCAGAGGGAGTTCCGGTGATTACCTGCGGGAGGCAGCCTCATTGAAAAGCAATATGAGGCTGCTGGCTCCTGTACAAACAATTGGCAACCACCCCCCAACCTATAACTGGCCTTTGTGGCATGCGACTCATGTAAAGAAAACACCAACAATGTGTGAAAACTAAACCCCTTGGCTTTAACATGAACTGTTAGACAGGACAATTTGGTTTGTTGCAGGCTGGCTGTTAAGTGAGCTGGGAATTTCTCTTTGTTGATTTTTGACTGCCGGCTCCCACAGCTAATTGTGGCCATTCACATGTAATCACTCATCCAGCGATCACATACAAGTGATCAACCCTAGATGCAGACTACCTGTGTCCACGGCCAATCACTTGCATGTGATTACTGTATCATAATTACATGCGAGTGGCCTCAGTTAACTGCGGGAGCCGGCAGCCTCCCAATGCTTTCAATTTCATTGCTCCTGCTGCCAATTGCTGGGATTCTCGCATGTGATCAGAATCGGATGCATTCAAAGGTGCGAATGCACCTTAATTTCTCGCTCCTCTGGAAGCCAGCCCTCCCATCTGCTCTCTGATGCTCCGGGGTTGTTGATGGGCCCTCGGCAGCTAGGAGCGGCAAAGGGAAGAATCTTTGTGGTACAGGTTGCCTGTGGGAGCTAGGAATACGGTAAGTATATCCCCTTTATTTATCATCTAGGAAAAACGAGCAGTTAACCCTAAAGGAGGACCCACTGCAAGGATAGCGATTTTTCATCCCCGAAGTTCAGTTTTACACATGTACTTAAAGTATTACTGAACCCAAGAGCCTACATTCACTATATCTGGTCTCTCTCAGTACACAGAACATGGAAATGTAATTATTTTAGTAATCATAAACTGCTAAATACCTTTTCTCATCAGCAGTATATAGCAGTCTTGTGTCTGGTTAAAGCTTGTAGGAGGAGTCTTCATTCTCTTCTGACTGTTCTATGAGGCTGCAAGACCCCTGACCCTCTGTCTGGACAGTGCAGATTGGCCCTGTGTTGATCCCATGCAACCTCCCAAACAACAAAAAGAACGTTCTCTAGCAATACACACCACACTGAGCATGTGCAGAGTGACTCCAAAGGCTCTGTACTATTAGGAGATAGATTGGGGACAACAAAATAAGGGGAAGATCAGAGTAGACTGGATCAAACAGTTTTTTTTATACAATACAGATTATTACCCCTTAGGCTGCACAGTGAGTATAACAAGCATGCTTTACTGCATATACAGACTGATTTTGCTCTTGTGGGTTTAGTAACACTTTGAAAGCAACATTGCTAGGCCACTTGTATTCTAACAACTTCTCTCTGAAGAAGTTTGCTGAGAATTATTTGCTTCTAAATTAGCATAAAGTCTGCGTAATCCTAGAAAATGTTTTGGCATATAGTTACTGCTGTGACTTGTAGTTCTCCTAAAGGTTTCCCACCGTTCACTGCCTGAAAATGTTCTGCAGGTTCAAATCCAGAGATGGCTCATTCTTTGTACCCTTATACCTTTACTCCAGCCTCCCCCCCCCCCCCTGCACTTCCATTACCATTGTGATTAAACCTTTGTTAGCTGACAATAGGCAGCGGCCTTATTTGCGATTTGAAATGCTTCTGGAAGCACATGTGGGAATTCGGCGTGGAAAGTGCTGATGCAGCATCATCTCATTTCTGCTTGTCTGGGCTTTTTCAGGAGCCGGCACCTATGACAGAAGACCTGCTTGAGGAACAGTCCGAGGTTCTGGCCAAGCTGGGCACCTCTGCGGAAGGGGCGCACATCCGGGCTCGCATGCAGAGCGCCTGCCTGCTGTCTGACATGGAGTCTTTCAAGGTATGGAAATAATGATGGCTGCAGTGTGTAATACACAGTTAATGGTCAGAATACAGAGCGGCTTTTCTCATTACATTTGGGGGCTCATTTACTAAAACTGGAGAGTGCAATATCTGGTGCAGCTGTGCATGGTAGCCAATCAGCTTCTAACTTCAGCTTGTTCTATTAAGCTTTGACAAAAAAATGGAAGCTGCACCAGATTTAGCACGCTCCAGTTTTAGCAACCCCCCCCCCCGATGTCAAGGTTCCTGTTGTACTTAGAATATTCCAAATATTTCTCTATGTTTGCCTCTAAACTACATTCTTATAAGGATCATATTTTTAATAGTAAATACCCCTAAAACTAACGTTTTTGTTCATATTCAAGGTAGAGTGGGGTAGGGAGCAACTTCACCTACAAGTCTTCACCGCTGTCCAGGAACTCAGGAGCAGATCACCTAACCATGGCAAAGCTATAAGTGTCTGGACTGTGTGTATTTTCCTATAATGTCCACTAGAGGGGGCCTGGAAACTGGAGGTGTACTGACACAGCGGTGGGGAATTCTCCCAGTTACAGACCTATAAAGCCGTAAAAGCCACGCAGGGAACTGAACCTTTCCCCGCACACTGTTCAAAACTGAGGAACTCTTTTACAAGTTGCTTCTTAACAATCACATGCAATAGACACAATGATGCATTATGTCATGGAGGCCCTATTGTTTTATTTCAATTTAATAGCTTGAGGTGGTTCTAAAGCCCTTCTGCATTAAGGTAACAAAAAAAAGAACCTTGTGTGTCCAGGATCCCCCCCCCCCCTCCCCGTATACCTACCTGAGCCTGATTTTGAACCAGCGCTGTGCTTGAGAGCAGCGACTCTCCCTTCTCACAGGGCAGATTCATATTAGCGGGAGCCATTGGTTCCGCCTGCTGTCAGTCAAATCCTATGGTGAGGGGGTGGGGCAAAGCCCAACTGTCTGTGGAAGGCAGGCAGCTGGGCTCGGGAGCATGCCTGCACGAGACCCCTCCCCTTATTGGCTTCCTTCGTTGGTATCGAAGGCAGGAGGCGCCAGCAGCGCTGGTGGGGGTCCCCAGAAGAGAAGGATTGGTGCAAAACTACTGCACAGAGCAGGTAAGTATGACATGCTTGCTATTTAAACAAATTTAAAGGTGTACAATGACTTTAATGTACCATTCTACAGGTTGCTTGATGTACATAGGGGGACATTTATCAAGCAAATTGGTGTCAGACACAAAACAAGGCTTAGCAAAGTCTCTGTGACAAGTTTACAGTGTATTTGCAACTCATGCGTCTGAATTCCTGGGCAGTCAACTGCTACAGATTTGCCCACACATATTTTCCTAAGGCCTCATGCATACTGGATGTTTTTAGCCTGGCTTTTTTTTTCTGCCTCTAAATGCCCCTGCATTTTAGCCCATGCACACGCAGGTGTTTAGAGGAAGAAAAAAAAACCCCAGAGCCAGCATGTCCAGGTACAGCAGCATTTTGGCAGGAAAAAAAAAACACTTGAAACATGTAAACTTGTGTTAACACTAGGCACTTTAAGCACTTGAACATTAATTCATTTCAGTGGCCAAAATAAATTATTATTCTGGCCAATGAAATAAACACCCAAGCGCTTGATGCACCTAAACACGTCACGCATTCTAAGGTGTTTTTTTTGTTTGCCAAAATGTTGCTTCTAAGAGGAAAGGTGTCTAGAAGAGACAGCAAAATACCCTGTGTGCATGAGGCTGTAGGCCCCTTTCATATGAACATTCCGATCGGGTCCGTTTTTCAGACGGACCTGATCGGAACCTCCATTCTTCCCTATGGAGCGGTGTCACCGGCATCTGATCCGCTCCTGTCTGCTAAAAATAGATGGATGGGGATCCGTTCCCCATCTGTTTGGTGGATTGGATGAGAGTCAGGTGGAAATGGAGAGACGGCCCATTTCCATCCAACCGCCCCCATAGAGAAAAGCGGGGACTGTGTCTGCTCTGCATCAGCAGAGCAGACATGGGCCTGTAAACTGCCTGCTCAATGGAGAGATCCCCTGCTGAGCGGGCAGATCCTCTGCCGGCGTCCACCCTGTGTGAAAGGGGCCTTAAAGGAGAAGTCCAGCCAAAGCTCGTTTGGCAGAGCTACTCCTATGGATCACAGGAATGCAATTCATTTTGCATTCCTGTGACCCGTTTTCAGCAGAGAATGGGCTGATGTCCGCTCTCTGCTGACGTCACGGATGTCCGTCCACAGGCACCGCGTCATCCTGACAATGGGAGTCGGGATCCGCCAGGTGCTTGGACTGGACTGACACCCCGCTCAGCCTCTCAGCGAGCTGCTGGGAGCCTGAGTCGGCCGCTCCGCCCCATCCACATCCCAGCACCTGAGTGAGCGAGGAGGGAGAAGAGCAGAGAACTGTGACTGACAGTCTACAGCTCTCTGCTCACAGAGCTCTGAAAACTGAGTGATCAATGGTGTTCGATCGCTCGATTTTCAGTGCAGAGGCATTGGTGGACAGATAAAGTATCCACCTAGGTAAGTATGAATGGGGAAAAAAAGAAACCCATACTTCTCTTTTAAGATGAGGCATACAGGGGAATTTATGATATGTGTGACCTTCATTGCACAGTATGGCCCCCTCGTTTTGTGCAAAGTCTTTCCTTGTTGTAGCACACAGTATATATAGACATCCCTCCAACCTGAGTGCAGGGGCACAAAGCAAGGTCATAAAGACGTGATATGAGGAGTTTGTGGGCTTGCACAGATCCCTGACTTCATCCCTATTGAACGCTTCTGGGGTGAATTAGAACTCTGACTGCGAGCCAGTACAAATGTTCTTTTAGCTGAATAGATTCAAATTCCTAAATCTTGTGAAAAGTCTTCCCGGAGTGGAGGCTGTTAAAACTGCAAAGGAGAAAGAGTCAACTTCATATTAAAGTCCAAGGTTTTGGAATGAAATGTCCAACATGCTCCTATGGTCAGGGGTTCACAAACTTTTGAGCATATAATGTATATTTTCCATTCTCTTCTTGTATTGTGATCTAACCAATAAGCTGTGTTCCCAGGCTGCAAATCCTGGCTGCTCCCTGGAGGATTTTGTGCGTTGGTACTCTCCCCGCGATTACGTTGAAGAGGAAGTGGTGGATGAAAGTGGCAACAAAGTTATTAAAGGCGAACTGAGCCCTCGAATGAAGATCCCCAACAACATGTGGGTAGAAGCATGGGAGACGGCCAAGGCAACGCCAGCTCGCCGCCAGAGGAGACTCTTCGATGACACTAAAGAAGCAGAAAAAGTAAGTTCAGT
Source organism: Glandirana rugosa (assembly GCA_018402905.1). Classification (NCBI taxonomy): domain Eukaryota; kingdom Metazoa; phylum Chordata; class Amphibia; order Anura; family Ranidae; genus Glandirana; species Glandirana rugosa. The sequence goes on along the minus strand of BLSH010104793.1, from coordinate 144,601 downwards.
ATTGTCGCCCTGATACCGCAGGGATGTCATTTTCTTTTACATTTTAATTAAAAACCCAACATTCTGAGCGATATGATATTGTGTAACTCTTTTACTGCTGCTGGTATAACTATATCATTTGATATATACACACATACACATACACAAAACAATTATCCATAGCGTTATGGCCACTGTCAGGTTAAGTGAATAACAATGATTATCTCATTACAACGGAATCTGAAAGTCAGTGAGATATATAAGGCAGCAAGTAAACATGTTGTCCCTGAAGTTGATGTGTTGAAAGCATATGGTCATAGCAGTCTTATGTTTATGGGGCTGCCTAGCCGCATACTGGTCAGGGTGCCCATGCTGACCGTGTGAACAGCCAAAAGCTCCTACAATGAGCATGTGAGCATCAGAACTGGACCACAGAGCAATGGAAGAAGGTGGCCTGGTCTGATGAATCATGTTTTCTTTTACATCATGTGGATGGCCGGGGGCATGTGTGTTGCTTACCTGGGGAAGAGATGGCACCAGGATGCGGTATGGAAAGGAGGCAAGCCGGTGGAGGCAGTGCGATGCTTTGGGAAATGTTCTGATGGGAAACCTTGGGTCCTGCCATTCATGTGGATGTTACTTGATACATACCACCTACCTAACCATTGTTGCTGACCAAGTACACCCCTTCATGGAAATGGTATTCCCTGATGGCAGTGGCCTCTTTCAGCAGAATAATGAGCTCTGTCACATTGAAACAAAGGTTCACAAATGGTTTAAGGAACACAACAATGAATTTGAGGTGTTGACCACCCAATTCTCCAGATCTTCATTCAGTTGAGCATTCCTGAAATGTGCTGGAAAAACAAGTTCTATCCATGGAGGCCCCATCTTGCATGTTACGGGACTTAAAGGCTAAGCTCACCTTTCCTGAAAACATGTTAAATTCACATACTTTTTGCAGAAAAAAATGTGCATTTATAATTTTTTCCTGCATGAGCCTGGAAAGCATTGCACTCGTGATCAGGGGTACAATGTCAGGTTTCTGCAGACAAGCCCAGCTGCTTTTTCTGCCTGTACCTTCATATGGGCTGTCTGTTGAAAGCTACAGGGCTTGTGAATGAACTACGAGAGTACTCATCAGCACCATCACAGTTCATTCACAGCTTAAAGCTCTCAGCCGCAGTTGTTGATGGCACTTGTAGTTCATTTATACACAGGAAACCCCCACAAGGCCACGCTCTTTTCAAAGGGTGACAGTGGGTGCGGGGAGAAGATCCCCCGCCCGCTGTCACACTGAAGAGGGGATTGCAGGAACTGACGGCAGGAGCTGGAACATGTTACATGTGGCCAATAAACATGAATGGAGTTGCGCAGCCTATAGTAAATATATTATACAATGTCCTAATCAAAATACATCTCTCAATAAAAAAAATAAATAAATAATCATTTCCCCCCATGAAAATGGTGTTACCCTTTAAACGAGTGTCCAATAAACACATCAATAGTGTAAATAATATTGGTAAAAAAAATGTCCAAATATGATTATATTAAATCCACTCCTGTGATAAACTTCGATCTAGCGAAGTACCTAGCTTGTCCTTGGTATCAGCCTTGGTATCAGCCTCTTGTCTTCCAGCAGCACTCAGGAGCAATACTATGGACCTGGCTAAGAACACACTGACTGAAGGAGAGAGCAGATTGAGAAGAGGGATAACTCATTACTGTGCGGCTCCTATGTCCTCACTGTCCAGTCACAGGCTGGAGATGGGGAAGTGACCCAGCTGTGTTGCTTAAAGTGTCACTAAACCCATATCATATAAAACTACCAATAAGTGCTGTATTACATGCTCTTCATTTTCACTCTGTCGCTATGAGATTCGTTATATGTGTTCTGCAAAAAACTGGTTGATCCTGCTGATTTCTATCTCCCCCTCCTGTCCATGTCCCCAATTCAGCTAGGGATGTTTGCAGCTGTGGTGGCAACTCTGCACATGCTCAGTTTTCAGTGAGTTTCTATGCTGAGCATTTCCTCTCTATCACATCTGAGCAGCCCATGTGACTATAGATTCACACATGTGGGCGTATACACAGTGGTAAATGACAGCCCACTCCCTCCCTCCTCATCCATGCCCGCTAACCAGCTAAATACAGTGGGGGACGGGATATTGCATGTAGATTGATGGAGGCTTCACCCCTCTCTTATTTTAAAACACAGGCTGAAAGGGTGTGACACAGCCTGTGGCTGGCAGAAATCCACCCAAACCATGTTGTTGCCAAAAAATAATAAAGATTTGACTTCAAATATATATTTGTATGACAGTTTAAAACCATTTGATATTTATTTATTTTTACTCTGTATTCCAAAGGATTTTTTTTATGTTTAACATCTGACCAGCAGTAGAGGATTAGAAGCTCCACCTGTCAGGTTGAGCTTTCTAAATCTAATAAGGATTTTATGGGCAGAAATACAAATCCTTTTGCAGGTAGAACAGTTTGTTTATATGTTTGTAAAAGACATGTTAAGCGGTTTGCAAGGAGTCCAGCTTTAAAATGCTTTGTGTTTCAGGCAAGCAAACCAACAATTATGACATTTTGGGAAAAAAGGCAATGCAATGTCAGAGCCACCATATAGTTTTACAGCGACAATAAAAAATGTTAAAAATAAGGCTGAAAGTACAACTAAAGACATATTTTTATAAAAATAGTAATGGCGGTAATTATTTCATGTGCATTCACAACCAGTGTTAATTTTGGCATCAAATTTTGATTTAGTTTTAGTTCTAGTCTTTTGACTAAAATGACATTTTAGTTTTAGTTCCATTTTAGTCATCTGGAATTGTTTTAGTTTTATTCAACAAAAATCTCCAGTACATTTTAGTCGCATAAAATCATTTTTGTCAACTAAAATCGAATGTGTTTAGTTACATTTTAATGCATTATTTAAGCATTTCTATAGAATTTCCAAACGTATTATATGCTTCCTGACATGGACTTTCACTGTATTGTTCATTTAAGCACAAGAGACTCCATTTTGTTCACGCTGCTGCAATGTGTTCTGTGGCCTTCACTTATCATGCAGATACACTTTCTGCTAGAAGCTCTCTCTCTCTACTCCCCTCTCTATGTTTTACTTTTGGAATTATTCTATTCGCTAGCTTTTAATAATATATTTCTATTTGTTAGTTTCTAATAACATCTCACGCCACCCCTTTCTTATCTATGTATAAAATATCACGTAATAATAAATCTTGTCAGAACGGACATTTTAAACACAGAGATTGCGTCCTGTAGATCTGTTCCTGCAATTGCAAAACTAACTTTTATTTTTAGAGTCACAACCAGAAATTTCCTTAACAATCCCGGAGTAAAATATCGAATTTGTTATTATTTATGGTATTAAGGTTCGAACAAACTCAGACATTTAGCCACTGTGGACGGCCTGAGGAGGCCTGTAATGCTGCACAGTGCTCTGGACGGTGGTCTGAGGAGTCCTGTAATGCTGCACATTGCTCTGAGGAGGCCTGTAATGCTGCACAGTGGTCTGAGGAGGCCTGTAATGCTGCACAGTGCTCTGGACGGTGGTCTGATGAGTCCTGTAATGCTGCACATTGCTCTGAGGAGGCCTGTAATGCTGCACATTTCTCTGAGGAGGCCTGTAATGCTGCACATTGCTCTGAGGAGGCCTGTAATGCTGCACAGTGGTCTGAGGAGGCCTGTAATGCTGCACAGTGGTCTGAGGAGGCCTGTAATGCTGTACAGTGGTCTGAGGAGGCCTGTAATGCTGCACAGTAGTCTGAGGAGTCCTGTAATGCTGCACATTGTTCTGAGGAGGCCTGTAATGCTGTACAGTGGTCTGAGGAGGCCTGTAATGCTGCACAGTGGTCTGAGGAGGCCTGTAATGCTGCACAGTGGTCTGAGGAGGCCTGTAATGCTGTACAGTGGTCTGAGGAGACCTGTAATGCTGTACAGTGGTCTGAGGAGGCCTGTAATGCTGCACAGTGGTCTGAGGAGGCCTGTAATGCTGCACATTGTTCTGAGGAGTCCTGTAATGCTGCACATTGTTCTGAGGAGGCCTGTAATGCTGCACAGTGGTCTGAGGAGGACTGTAATGCTGCACAGTGGTCTGAGGAGGCCTGTAATGCTGCACAGTGGTCTGAGGAGGCCTGTAATGCTGCAGAGTGCTCTGGACGGTGGTCTGGGGAAGCCTGTAATACTGCAGAGTGCTCTGGACGGTGGTCTGGGGAAGCCTGTAATACTGCAGAGTGCTCTGGACGGTGGTCTGGGGAAGCCTGTAATACTGCAGAGTGCTGGATGGTGGTCTCAGGTCTGAGGGACGGCCTTTAATGCACAGTGCTCTGGATGCCGCCATGCTGATGGTCACTAGTCAGAGGAGGCCTGTAATGCTGCAGAGTGCTCTGGACGGTGGTCTGAGGAGGCCTGTAATGCTGCAGAGTGTTGGATGGTGGTCTCAGGTCTGGAGGATGGCCTGTAATGCACAATGCCCTGGATGCCGGTGGTCAGAGGAGGCCTGTTGTAATGCTGCACAGTGCTGGATGGTGGTCTCAGGTCTGAGAAATGGCCTGAGATGCACAGTGCCCTCGATGGTGTTCAGAGGAGGCCTGTAATGCACACACAGTGCTCTGGACGGACGGACGGTGGTCTAAGAGGAGGCCTCACCTCAGGCCTGCTGTTAATTTAATGTACACTACACATTCACAGTAGGTGCTCTGTCTGCTCTGGACGTGGGCTGTCGTTGTGAGTTGGGACGGGAGTTCGGGAGGCCTGCCTGTAATGCACAGTGCTGCTCTGGTCTCCGGCAGTCGTACTCGTTACTGTGTGAAACTCAGAGGCCTGTAATGCTGGCTGCACACAGTTGCTTGCTTGCTGGGAGTGGAAGCAGATGGAGCTCCGTGGAAACCGGAAGTTAGTTCACGAGGGTAAACATCCCTGCCTCACATTTTCGTTTCGTTTTCGTTTGTTAACACAGAGAGAATTGATTTATTGAATGGTGCATGTGGACATGTGGTATATTTTTTAACCACTTCAGCCCCGGAAGGATTTCCAGCTTTAGGACCGGAGCCCTTTTTGCGATTCGGCGCTGCGTCTCTTTAACTGACAATTGCGCGGTCGTGCGACGTTGTACCCAAACGAAATTTCCCACAAATAGAGCTTTCTTTTGGTGGTATTTGATCACCGCTGCGTCATTTCTGATCGCCGCTATAAACAAAAGAAGAGCAACAATTTTGCAAAAAAACCCAAATTTCTTACTTTTTCCTAAAATACAAATCCCAAAAAAAATATAAAAAAACTTTTTTTTTCACCGTTTTTGGCCGATTTATATTCTTCCTCATTTTTGCGATAAAAAAAATCACAATCGGCGTTTATTGATTGGTTTGCGCAAAAGTGGTCGCGTTTACGGATGATAATTCATTTTTGGGGTTTTTATTTTTTTTTATTTTTTACTAATAATGGCGGCAATCTGCAATTTTTTGCGGTACTGCGATATTTCAGCGGACATGTCGGACCATTTTGACACTTTTTTGGGACCATTGGCATTTATACAGCGATCAGTGCTATAAAAATGCACTGATTCCTGTGTAAATGCCATTGGCAGTGAAGGGGTTAACCTGCAGGGGGCGCTCTAAGGGTTAACTATGTTCCCTGGGCGTGTTCTAACTGTAGGGGGACTGTACTATCTGGGGAAGGGAAGTGGTCACAGCCTTCACGTACAGGAAGGCTGTGATCACAGCCCTTCCCCCTCACACAGAGCGGAGGTCCGTGTTTACATACACGGACCTCCGCTCCTTCGCTCCGGGGGGGCCAGCGCGGGTAGCCGGCGGCAATCGAAGCCGCCGCACCCGCTCCCTGGCCCTCCCCGAACACAGTGAGCGCGCGGGCGCGCCTCCGGCGGCTCGCGCGCGCTCACTAAACTCGTTCCAGCAGCCGTTGTTGTATGACGGCGTTTTGCGGGAACGAGCCACTTTGCCGCCGTCAGATGCCGATCGGCGGTCGGCAAGTGGTTAAAGATAATCTGATTTTAAACTGTGTGGAAAAAGTGATTTCTACACTGAAATATCTTTTTAGTGATTTTGATTTAGTTTTAGTCTTAGGACTAAAGTGGCATTTTAGTTTTCGTCCCATTTTAGTCTTCTGCAATTGTTTTTTGGTTTTAGTCCTATTTAGTCTACTAAATCGCCAGAACATTTTAGTCAACTAAACCTCATTTTAGTCGTCTAAAATCTAATGGGTGTAGTTAAATTGTAATGCATTATTTAAGCATTTCTCTACAATTTCCAAACTCATTATATGCTGCTGGAGTGAAAACTCTAATATGTTATTATTTGTGGTATTGAGGTCTGAACATGCATACAGACCAGTGTTAATTTTGACGTCTAATTTCAATTTAGTTTTAGTCTTAGTCTTTTGACTAAAATGGCAATTTAGTTTTAGTCCCATTTTAGTTTGTCGTATTTTAGTCATCTCAATTGTTTTCGTTTTAGTCTTATTTTAGTCGACTAAAATGGTTTAAAGCTAGACGACTAAAATGTTTTAGTCAATGAAATTAACACTGTTTACAACTAGGTGCCAGCACAACTGAGCATGTTTAGACATGCAAACTATTCATTTTAACTCCCATGGCTTTTTTACAGGGAGCTATAGTAAATACCAAAATTAGTGCTGGTTTAAAGAGTGTTTTTTGGGAGTGAAAATGATAGCTACATAGCCCAATGCAAGTTTCAGCCATTGATTCTAATGATACAATTGTAACTTTCCCAAATAAATACTTTTCATGTTGAGAGGAAATGTATCTTTCTCTCAAAGAAATTGTCCTTGCAACAATGTTGCTTCTTCATCGATTTTTGTTTTTACGAATGCTAGCATGCGTAATATTTTCATGTTTTGGTAAAATGTTTTTATCTCTGTCACTTTCACTTGTTGCAGTCCATCTCACAAAAATATTTACCCAAACTCATACAGGTGTCTTTACAAACCACAAACAATACTATTGCTGATGCAAATTTAAAATGAGTCACAATTTTGTCTGTTTTTTATTATTTCCAAATGATCCTAATTTGAGCCCAAAAAATGTGATGTGTACCAACATTAGAAATAAAAATGTCATTCCCAAAAATCAGAGGGTAACATCACTATTCAACACTCACACACCAAGAACCACCACATATCACAGAATAAATCATGAAGAATAACTTCTGACTAATGTAATGCCACCATCTATATGTCCAAAGAAATGCAGTATATATGTATTTGTGTAAGAGGGTTCCACACGTGACAGCACAGTGACTCACTAGTTAGCACATCTGCCTAGCAGCGATGAGGTTCTGGTTTCTAATCCCAAACATGCCACTTACGTAGAGATGTTTGTTCTCCCTATGTTGTTAACCACTTCAGCCCTGGTAGGATTTCCCACTGTAGGACCAGAGCACTTTTTGCAATTCGGCACTGCGTCGCTTTAACTGACAATTGTGCGGTCGTGCGACATTGTACCCAAATGAAATTGGTGTCCTTTTTCCCACAAATAGAGCTTTCTTTTGGTGCTATTTGATCACCTCTGTGTCACTTCTGATCACCACTATAACTATAAAGAGCGACCATTTTGAAAAAAAATATTTTTTACTTTTTGCTAAAAAATACATATCAAAAAAAAATATAAAAAATACAAATTTATTCATTAGTTTTGGCTGTTCTATATTCTTTCTCATGTTTGTGGTTAAAAAAACGATCGCGATCAGCGATTATTGATTGGTTTGGGCAAAAGTTGCTGCGTTTACAAACCATGAGAATTAATTTATGACGTTTTTTAATATATATATATATATATATATATATATATATATATATATATTTATATATTTACTACTAATGGCGACGATCTGCGATTTTTATTGGGACTGTGATATTGCAGTGGGCATGTCGGACATTTTTGACACTTTTTTTGGGACCATTGACCTTTATACAGCGATAAGAAATGTAAATAGCTACTGATTACTGTATAAATGTCATTGGCAGTGAAGGGGTTAACCTGCAGGGGGCGATCTAGGAGTTAACTGTGTTCCCTAGGCGTGTTCTAACTGTGTGGGGTCTGCGCTGCCATGGGCATAAGAGATCTAACTGATCCCAGTGACAGGGATCAGTAGATCTCTTACATGCCGCCTGACAGAGCGGGGAACCACCGTGTTTACATCGGTGGTTCCCCGTTTATCTTCTGTGCCAGGTGATCGCAGGTCACCGGCAGACATCGAGTCCACCCGACCCCCGGCCATACTGCTGGAGAGTGTGGCGGACACGAGAGCGCGCCGCCAGCAGCACGCTCCCGCCAGCCACTATTTATGTACGCCGATTCGCGCTATTCAGCCACTCTGCAGCAGTAAATGTACGCGAGCTGCTCGGGAACCGTTTAAACATAACTCCTGACTCAGGGCCTTACCTAAATTATGTCTAAATGTAGTATTGATATGTAGGAGGGTCCCACCACCATTGCAAATTGTGTCATGTTTTCCATGGGCAAGGACTCTAATCAGCCTTAACATTTTCCCACCACCACTAATTGCAGCCTCTTACCAAGCCAAAACCCACAAAATGACAGCTGTTTAGCAAATCATCCATAACCAGCCTTTAAAACAGATGGCATATGCCAGAAACAGGTTGTTCACTGGCTCTCTGGCCTTCCACAGTACATCTGCATTGATTAACAGCCCTGGGACTGTTTTACATTCGTCCATGAATGCTGTCACGAAAATTTTGACGAAACCATTTTCATTGACGAAATTAACACCATTCACAACCTTTTTTTAATTATAAGATACACAATTTTTTACATTTCTGTGCAGTCTTGTTGATTGTCTTGTGTGGTCCCGCAGTCAGCTGGTTCTGGTTGCTGGGTTTCAGTAGCGCTTGCACATAATTTGCTTATGACCTGCAAGTTGATGCAAAGAGTCCCATGAGCACTTGCACGATCCTGGCAAGCTGGTAATTTACAAAAATATAGGCTTTCTAAACAGTGGGGACTAGACTGATGACCACCCCTCCTGTGACGACATATCCTCCTATTGTATCACAAGTGGACCCTGTGGTTGCAGGGATGATGAAGCCAGTACCAGGATGAGGTCCTTTGGCACCCAATACGAAAAAGCCAAAGCGATATCCCCCCTTCATAAACTGTTAACTACTTCGGCAGCATAGGTTGCAGGTCTTCAGGTCTTGGCATTTTTGCACCCCCTTCCATCTAAGGCACCTAAAGCAACGTCTCTTCTGTCTACCCCTTTGGCCTGACCCTGGAGAAGCTGCCTTGGATTAAATAACAATGGTACAGTGTCAAGCTAAGGTAGGAAGTGGAGGAGCAATGGTTTGGCACATTACTGGGGAAATAGATGCAAACTAATAGAACATTTAAAGTGGTTGTAAACCCTTACATATACCCACTGAAGTGACTAGCTTCAAATGATTCGCAGAGATGAAACAAATCCTCCCACATAAGTTATACCTGTTTTCTGCCGCTCTCTCTCCTCTGAGGCCTCCTAAAGCACACCGTTTATACAACATTTCTCAGCTTTTGAAGGTGGAGGTGGGGATCTGATGTCAAACACTGCACAGCATAAAGCGGGGAGCTTGAGTGTATTCTGAGAACTGAGTGGAGGGAAAGAACACTCCGCCACCCCCTCCCCCGCACCGTCTGGAAGGGGGCGGGCAGCCAGGATTCTGGCATAACTTGCCAGAAGTGACTCATAGATAGCAGGGGGAAGACAGAGCTAGCAGAAATCACACTAGGTGTTTTGACTTGAGGCTAGTACACACTGTAAAAGGATATGCTTTATTCATTTTTCTTTTCAGATGTTTAAAACCACTTTAACTTAAAATTGTATTCGATTTTTTTCTCGATTTAGTTTTGACCATGGGACTCATCAGGACAGGAGCTGACTTGGTTTTGATGGTGCAGACTCCAGGGCAGTATCAAAACACAGTATTATTCTTGATAGCAGCCCTTTAAAGAGAAACTAAACCCATTGATTTAAAGTGGAGCTCCACCCAAAAGGGGAAGCTTCGCTTGTTTGTACCCTCCCCCCTCTCCACGGCCACATTTGGCACTTGGGGTGGAGGGGGGTGGACCCCTGGCTTTGACAGGTACCCGCCCTCACTTCTGGGTAAGATCACCGCTGCCTTCTTGGACACGCACAGGTCCCAGAAGATGGTGGTACCATTTAAAAAGCGCAGCGTGACTCGTGTATGCACAGTAGGAAACAGGCTTCAGTTTCTGTTTCCCTTACCATGGATGCCGGCGCCTGCACCCGAAGCCTATTGCGGAATCGGCTTGGGGTGCTGACATCGCGGGATTACTGGACAAGGTAAGTGTCTTTATATTTTTGTAGCTGCTGACTTTACTTTTTTTTTACACACTGGAACGCTGCTTTAACGTTTTCAAAAAATAGTTACATTTCATGCCGGAAATGCTAACTGTCACATTTACTTGTGCTGTCGACCCATCAAATGGCTGGAGTCATAAGTGATGACATGTGCAGCACTAGGGATGCACCGATACCGGTATTGGTGCCGATACTAGCTTTTTCGTGAGTACCGGTACTCGCGGAAGTGCTCCAGATCCCAGAAACCGATACCGCAAGTGACGTAAAAAAAAAAAAAAAAAGGATAAAACAGCAGTGCCTTCTTATTATATTTTAATAAATCTGTCAACATACTGCGAGC
>BLSH010104793.1:102262-132072 GCA_018402905.1 Glandirana rugosa | reverse complement strand
GAGGGTGTTCCACATTATTTAGTAGAGCACCATTTTCAAGCAATATGAGGAAGAAAAAGGATCTCTCTGCTGCCGAAAAGAGAGAAATAGTTCAATGCCTTGGACGAGGTATGAAAACATTAGATATTTCATGAAAACTTAAGAGTGATCAGAGATTTGTGGCTGATTCAGAGCACAGACGGGTTCGGGCAGATAAAGGCACATTGAGGAAGATTTCTTCCAGATCCATGCATTGGATCAAGAGAGCAGCTGCTAAAACACCATTACATAGCAGCAAACAGATATTTGAAGCTGCTGGTGCCTCTGGAGTCCCACGGACATCAAGGTGTAGAGTCCTCCAGAGTCTTGCAACTGTGCATAAACCTTCCATTCGGCCACCACTAACCAGTGCTCACAAGCAGAAACGGCTGCATTGGGCAGAAAAATACATGAAGACTAATTTTCAAACAGTCCTTTTCACTGATGAGTGCCGTGCAACCCTGGATGGTCCAGATGGATGGAGTAGTGGATTGTTGGTGGACGGCCACCCTGTTCCAACAAGGCTGCGACGTCAGCAAGGCGGTGGTGGAGCCATGTTTTGGGCCGGAATCATGGGAAGAGAGCTGGTCGGCCCCTTTAGGGTCCCCAAAGGTGTAAAGATGACCTCTGCAAAGTATGTGGAGTTCCTGAATGACCACTTCCGTCCCTGGTACAGAAGGAAGAACTATGCTTTCCGTACCAAAATAATCTTCATGCATGACAATGCACCATCTCATGCTGCAAAGAATACCTCTGCATCAATGGCTGCTATGGGGATAAAAGGAGAGGAAGTCATGGTGTGGCCTCCATCCTCCCCTGACCTCAATCCTATTGAGAACCTTTGGAGCATCCTCAAGCAAAAGATCTATGAGGGTGGGGGGCAGTTTACATCCAAACAGCAGCTCTGAGAGGCTATTCTGACATCTTGCAAACAAATTCAAGCAGAAACTGTCCAAAAACTCACAAGTTCAATGGATGCAAGACTTGTGAAGCTGCTATCAAATAAGGGGTCCTATGTTAAAATGTAACGTGACCTGTTAAAATGTTTAAAAATTTAAAATGTTGTTCAAAGTTTGATTGAAATAGCTTTTGATTTCAGTAAATATGCTGCAAACACAACAAATTAGAATTTTCAGCTCTTAACAACCTATAAAGTGTTTTGAAACTTACTGTGCGTAATAATTTGGAACAGTGCATTGTACGTTTCTTTTTTAACAGGAAAAAAATCCTGTTATCATTAGGAGGTTTGAATAAAATTTGAATTGTACTCTTAATAGTTGATAACATTGTAAGCTCTAACGAGCAGGGCCCTCCAATTCCTCCTGTATTATATTGTAACTGTACTGTCTGCCCTCATATTGTAAAGCGCTTCGCAAACTGTTGGCGTTATATAAATCCTGTATAATAATAATAATAATAATAATAATAATAAGATGAGAATTATGCTGACTGTTGTTTACATCAATTATTTAGGCAGATGAGAAAAATATCATTGGCATAATAATTTGGAACAGGGTGTAGTTCCACTTTAAGGCCCCTTTCACATTGGGGCGGTTGGGGTGGTAGCGGTAAAGTGCCGCTAGTTTTAGCGGCGCTTTGGCGCTGCCCATTCATTTATATGGGCAGGGGTGGCGGAGGAGCGTTGTATACACCTCTTCCGCACCGCCCCAAAGATGCTGCTTGCAGGACTTTTTTTTACTGTCCTGCAAGCGCACCGCCCCAGTGTGAAAGCACTCAGGCTTTCACATTGAGGCGGATGGGGGGTATTTTTTCAGGCGCTATTTTTAGCGCTAAAGCCCCTGAAAAACGTCCCAGTGTGAAAGGGGTCTAAGGAATTTTCAGCTCTTGCTTAGTACTATGGTTGGATAGTAGGTATAGAAATGTACTGAATGATGAAAAGGAAGCGACATTCTTGGTGTCCATAGTCACAGCAGGAAGTGGCAGGAATGTGTAGCATTACTATCAGGAATGTTTGCTGACATCAGTACCAAACAACTTCCATTCTTTGACTGTATAGGTCTCTTAAAGGGGGACTGCATTTTTTTTGTGTTATTACATAGGTTGCTCTATAAGGGAATCCTAAAGTAGCTATCACATCTTCAGTGGCACAATTGGGTGCTCAACATATAAAACGAAACCCACAAGGTCAAATGAAGGCAGTACTAAGTAAATGTAGCAGACCATTTAACACTGTCTGGGATGTTCACAATGATCTATATATATATATCCTTTTATCCCAGAAGAAAAAAAAAACTACAGTGTGAGCTGGAGTTTGGCTTTAAGTGATTGTAAAGGCTTGTGGTTTTTTTTTTTTATTCTTTTTTTTTAAATAAGGAAAATGTTATACTTACCTGCTCTGCTGCAGTGGTTTTGCACAGAGCAGTCTGGATCCTCCTCTTCTTGGTTCCCTCTTCTGTGATCCTGGCCCCCTCCCTCTGGTGAGTGCCCGCACAGCCAGCAGCTTGCTACAGGGGGCACCCGAGCCTAGTCAGAGCTCCGTGTAGCCATTCAGACACGGAGCCCCGCCATGGCCACGCCCCCTCTCTCCCCTGATTGGCTGATTTTGATTGACAGCTGCGGGAGCCAGTGTTGCCGCTGCTGTGTCTCAGCCAATCGTGAGGAGTGTCTGGGACAGCTAAGACACTCTTAGACATTGCTGGAGAGAGATGGGGCTCAGGTAAGTATTGGGGGGGGGGGGGACTGGGACTGCTACACACATAAGGTTTTTTATCTTAATGCATAGAATTATTTTCACGGCGCGCACTCACAGGTGGGCGTGCCCGCGGGTCGGGCGGACTCGATGTCCGATTGTGACCCGCGATCGCCTGTCAGAGCTTCAGAATGGGGAACCGCCAATATAAACACGGCAGTTCTCCATTCTGTGAAGGGGGACATAACAGATCTACTGATCCCTGTCACTGGGATCAGTTAGATCTGTTATGTCCCTGTCAGCCCCGCCCCCACACAACGCATACAGGGAATACAGTTAACCCCTTCACTGCCCACGTAGTGTTAACCCATTCCCTGCCAATGACATTTATACAATAATCAGTGGATATTTAAATTTCTGATCGCTGTATAAATGTCATTGGTCCCAAAAAAGTGTCAAAAATGTCCGACATGTCTGCCCCAATATCACAGTCCCGATAAAAATCGCAGTAAAATCTAGTAAAAAAAATAATAATAATAGACGCAATAACTTTTGCGCAAACCAATCAATATACGCCAATTGCGATTTTTTTTACAAAAAATATGTAGAAGAATATATATCGGCCAAACCCGATGCATATATATATATATATATATATATATATATATATATATATATATATTTTGGATTTGTATTAGCAAAAAGTAAAAAATATAGTTTTTTTCAAAATCGTCGCTCTTTGTTTATAGCACAAAAAATAAAAACCACAGAGGTGATCAAATACCAGCAAAAGAAAGCTCTATTTGTGGGAAAAAAATGATAAAAATTTTGTTTGGGTACAACGTCGCACGTCTGCACAATTGTCATTCAAAATGCGACAGCACTGAAAGCCTAAAATTGGTCTGGGCAGGAGGGGTGTTTAAGTGCCCAGTAGTAAGCAAGTGGTTAATACCGCTTTAACATTTTGCCACGGCACAGCATTGACAACTCTACATCTATTAAAGTAGAACTAAATGGTGAATACTTACCTGTCCAATGGTCTTTCGCTGGCGTAGGCAGCTTCTACTGAGTGCCAGCCTTAGGGACCTCTTCATTGGTCAGTGGGGGATGACGTCACTCTTGTGCATGCGCAGGAGCTAGTCATCCTGGCGCAGCTCAGTTTACAGCGCCAGAGAAGACAGCGAGCAGGCAGGTAGGGGCATTTTATGGCAGAAGAGACATTGTGGTGTTGATTTACTAAAACTGGAGGGTGCAAATTCTGGTGCAGCTCTGCATGGTAGCCAATAAACTTCTAACTTCAGTTTGTTCAATTTGACTTCAACAGGTTCCGGACCGGCTCGCGTACATTTACTGCTGCAGAGTGGCTGTCTATAAACGGTGGCTCGCACATGCCTGGCTAGCGGACCGGAGCACCCCGCCGCTGGCGCACTCTCGTACCGACGCACTCTCCAGCAGTATGGCCACGGGTCACTGAGCCGCGATTGCCTGGCACAGAAGAAAAACAGGGAACCGCCAATATAAACACGGTGGTTCCCCGCTCTGTCAGGCGGGGCATGTAAGAGATCTACTGATCCCTGTCACTGGGATCAGTTAGATCTCTTATGCCCCTGGCAGCCCAGCCCCCTCAGTTAGAACACACCTAGGGAACACAGTTAACCCCTAGATCGCCCCCTGTAGGTTAACCCCTTCACTGTCAATGACATTTATACAGTAATCAGTTGATATTTAAATTTCTGATCGCTGTATAAATGTCATTGGTCCCAAAAAAGTGTAAAAAATGTCTAACATGTCCCCTGCAATTTCATAGTCCCGATAAAAATTGCAGATCGCCGCCATTACTAGTAGGAAAAAAATAGTAAAAACGCCATAGATGAATTCTCATGGTTTGTAAACGCGGCAACTTTTTCGCAAACCAATCATTAAACGCAGATCACGTTTTTTTTTTTTAACCACGAATATGAGAAAGAATATATATCGGCCAAAACTGATGAATAAATTCGTTTTTTTTATATTTTTTGGGATATGAATTATAGCAAAAAGTAAAAAATATTTTTTTCTTGAAAATTGTCGCTCTTTTTTTGTTAATAGCGGTGATCAGAAATGACGCAGAGGGGATCAAATACCATCAAAAGAAAGCTCTATTTGTGGGGAAAAAAAGGACGTCAATCTTGTTTGGGTACAAAGTCGCACAGCCGAGTCAGTTAAAGTGACGCAGTGCAGAATCGCAAAAAGTGCTGTGGTCCTTCAGAGGGAAATCCTTTCGTTCCTTAAGTGGTTAACAATGAAACCTGAAAGCTGATTGTGTGAAAGGGACCTAAGGCTGCTTTCACACTAATGTGCTGCAGTTTACCCTCTCCATGGGTGCAGTGCACTGCACCTGTGGCTTTCCTGTGGGTTTAGCTTCACTTTGCCATAGACTTCTATTATATCCTGCAGGTGAGGGGCACTTTCTGAAAGCATACCAAACCCGCAGGTAATAACAGAAGTCTATGGCTCAGTGCAGGTAACACTGCTCAGGACCTGCGGATCAGTTTGAAAGCAGCCCAGTAACCACTACAGAACAGATATGCCCATATACACACTAAGATTTTAGTAATACACTAACCTTTTATAACAGTCTCGTCAGCTGTTGCTGTTCCAGGCAGTGGAGGCATTTGGTATCACTCCACCTGTAACAAGAGCTGGTGCTATACAGGAAGCATCAGCTCATGGGGCTCCGCTCTCTTCACAGCTGCTTGCTTCCTCTACCGCTGGCTCCATTCACATCACTGATGCTCTGGCATGGCGGGTCGGCAACTGGCAAACTGGGCTTGCTGACCCGTCATCCCAGAGAAGGAGGTGGCGGGCCACATTAGAGGGCTCTGCGGACCACATGTGGCCCTCGGGCCACTGGTTGGCCACCCCTGACATACGGCTTGCCGGACATTAACGTCTAGTTGATCATTGGGGATTTACCTACATCTTTTGATGCATTGGGCTACAATCACAGATCAACGGCTATGCATATTTATGCATTTGCATTTCATCTGAGGAGAGTATATGGATGGTTGTACAATCTGTTCATGGGTGATGTATGATAATTGCCCCATTTACATGTCATATGGATGCTTATCTATTACATTCATAAACTGTTGTGTTATGCATGTTACTGTAATGCAGCTATTATGAACCCAAATGTCTCTGGTCTTTAGGGATTTGCATTTGTTTTGAATGCTTGAAGATCATTTTAAAGAATGAAGATTATTTCCTACTTACAAGTGATGTTTTTTTTCTTCTAGATGTTTTTCTTAAAGAGGAAGTAAACCCAGATGGGGTTTATTTCCTCTATGTCCCCCCTGTAAATAGAAACATAATGGGCTACTATGCATCGCATAGTAGCCCATTATGTGCCACTTACCTGCAAACGAAGCCTGCGGCGTCCAGCGATGTCCCCTCTCCTGGCCGCATCCATCTTCTGCCCCTCTTCCTTCCGGGGCTGCGACTCCGGCGCTGTGACTGGCCGGAGTCGCGTGACGTCACTCCCGGGCATGAGCACGGGAGCCGCCAGTCACGGCACGGTCGCAGTGGAGGAACGGCACACAGGCCGTTCCTTCACTGCGCATGTGCTGACATGATGTTGGCACAGCTTCAACACTGCATATCTCCTGAACCGTACAGGTTTAGGAGATATGCAGTGCACCTACAGGTAAGCCTTATCATAGGCTTACCTGTAGGTTAAAGTGGTTGTCACAAGTTGACAACCACTTTAATGGTTTTGATGGAACATATATGTTGTAGATAGAGCTACAATGCTTATACAGTAGTTTCTGTGGATTTTTTATAATTTTTACATTCTATTTTGTTCCATATTTATGATCTCTCTTCTGGCTACTATGGCAGTCAGGTGCAGTTGCACTATGTGGCCAAAGGTCTTTGGACACCCCTCTAAAGTTCAGGTGTGTCAAGTGAAGGACACTAATAATACCAGAGCATACATAGACATTTTGGGCAATTGTGCTCTTCCAACCTTGTGGAAACAGTTTGGTGAAGGCCCTTTTCTGTTTCATCATGACTGTGCCCCTGTGTACAAAGCCAGCTCCATAAAGACATGTGATTATGTGTTTGGTGTGGAGGAACTTAATGGGCCTCCACAGTGCCCTGACCTCCACCTTACTGACCACCTTTAGGAGGAATTGGAGAACTAATAGCAAGTCAGGTCTTCTCATCCATCATCAATACCTGACCTCAAAGTTCTCTTTTGGCTTAATGGGCACAAATTCACACAGGCAAACTCCAAAACATTGTTAAAAACCTTACCAGAAGAGTGGACGATCTTATAGTCACAAAGAGTGGGGTGACTCCATGTTAAAGGAGATGTATGGGGTTTTTATTTAAAAAAAAAAAAAGCAAAAAACAAACGTACATACACACCTTTATTTTGTAGCATCGCTATGATGTTGTTGCAGCTGTTCTCTAAGACAGAGAACTGAGTGATCACATGACCACTGATCACTCAGTCTTCTCGGAGCGAAAAAGGTGACTGTCAGTCACCACTCTCCGCTCTGCTCCTCCAGTGCTCACTGGAGCACTGGGCTGGAGTGGGGTCGCATTTACCAGGCTTCAGCTCTCAGCCGCCTGCTGAGAGGTGGAGCCAGCTGTCAATCAGGCAGCTGAGTGGATCCCGACAATATTGCAGGGATGCTTCCAGAGCCTGGAGCAGTTCTGTGACGTCAGCCAACAGCAGGCTTTAGCCCGCTGTCAGCTGATTCTGGTCACAGGAGTGCAAAAGTAAGTGCACTCCTTTGACCCACAAGAGAAGTATGGCCAAAAACCCTTAAACCATACTTCTCTTTTACTGCCCATGATTTTGCAAGGTAATGTCAAACAAGGTATGGTGGTCACATGTCCACACAATTCTGGCCATATGCTGTATGATCAATAGATAATGGCAGCTAAGAGAATTTCCATGTCACCTTCAAGTCTCTATGAGCAGACTGAAAAACTTGTATTGAGAGAGAGGAGTAGTAAAATACAGTCACTATTCGGGAAGCATGGCATGTATATGTAATAAGCAAAGATGGCTGCCCCTCGTACATACAATGGATCTAAAAAGTCTACACATACCTGTTAAAATGTGAGGTTTCTGTGATGTAAAAAAAAAAACGACAAAGATAAATCATTTCAGAACTTTTTCCACCTTTAATGTGACCTATAAACTGTACAACTCAGTTTAACAACAAACTGAATTCTTGTAGGTGGAGGGAAGTAAAAATAAAAAATTAAAATTATATGGTTGCATAAGTGTGCACACCCTTAAACTAATACTTTGTTGCAGCACCTTTTGATTTTATTACAGCACTCTGTCTTTTTGGTTACAAGTCTCTCAGCACGGCACATCTTGACTTGGCAATATCTGCCCACTCTTCTTTGCAAAACACTCCAAATCTGTCAGATTGCGAGGGCATCCCCTGTGCACAGCCCTCTTCAGATCGCCCCATAGATTTTCAATCGGATTCTGGTTGGGGCTCTGGCTGGGCCATTCCAAAACTTTAATCTTCTTCTGGTGAAGCCATTCCTTTGTTGATTTGGATAGATGCTTTGGGTCGTTGTCATACTGAAAGATGAAGTTCCTCTTCATGTTCAGCTTTCTAGCAGAAGCCTGAAGGTTTTGTGCCAATAGTGACTGGTATTTGAAACTGTTCGTAATTCCCTCTACCTTGACTAAGCTCCCTGTTCCAGCTGAAGAAAAACAGCTCCAAAGCATGATGCTGCCACCACCATGCTTCACGGTGGGTACGGTGTTCTTTTGGTAATGTGCAGTGTTGTTTTTGCGCAAAACATATCTTTTGGAATTATGACAAAAAGTTCATTTTTGGTTTCATCAGACCATAAAACATTTTCCCACATGCTTTTGGGAGACTTCAGATGTGTTTTTGAAAAATTTAGCTGGGCTTAGATGTTTTTCTTGGTAAGAAAAGGCTTCCGTCTTGTTACTCTACCCCACAGCCCAGACGTATGAAGAATATGGAGATTGTTGTCACATGTACCACATAGCCACGCACTGATCAAATGGCGCACCGATGTGAACCTAGGCTTAAGTGTGTGTTTTTTCTTTCAAAAGTGGTTGAGTGGAGTAGGAGAGAGCTGGAGAAATCAATTAAAAGGGGAAATGGCTGAAAAATCTAGGAAGACTCCAGTTTGCAGCTGGTTGTGGAAGGATGCATAACATCAACAGAGTGCTACCAGGGGAATCCCACAGTATACTTTATCTATTTAAAGGGGACAAAAGCCTATTTTGACCCTACATAATTTGTAAGATCATGGATCCAAGGCGAGAGTACACCTGGTGAAGCTGTGGGCACCAAGGTGGCAAGAGAGTTGAAGTAATTCATAGATGAAAATAAACTGAAAGCACAATTGATTGACTTCAACAAGAGACTTTATTTCTTTATTTTTTTAATTAGTTTTTCAGATTTAGGTTTGCATATTAAAGCAGAAATCTACCCAAAAGTGGAACTTCCGCTTTAAAGGAAGGTTACCGGCATGTCATTTTTTTGGGGGGGGGGGGGGACAGGAGACCCTGTTTTGACAGGGTCCCAGGTCCACTTCTTCTCCTAGAGCAGTGGCTCCGGAAGGAAGTTCACCTTCCCCCCCTCCCTCTCGGCGATCTACTGGGACACGTCACAGGTCCCAGAAGATACGCAGTGCACGACCAGCTTTGCAGCCAAAGCCGGATGTCCACACTTGTGATGCCAGTGCCACCGAGGGGAGGGGGAGAAGAGCAAGCCCCCGGGCGACCGCATCGCTGGACCGTGGGACAGGTGAGTGTCAGATTATTAAAAGTCAAAAGCTACACTTTTTGTAGCTGCTGACTTTTAACTGGGTGGAACTCCACTTTAAGTGGATATTGGCAGTGTAAAATCAGTTTGACACCATTTCTTAGAAATTATAGTTTCACTTTAAGGGTATGAGTAGAATTGTTTTTTTTATACATTGATAACACTATGTAGCTACCTCTGCAAAAAAAATATATATATAATAATAATAATTAAAGGTGCAGTCATTGCTTATACTTAAACCCATGCACTGATCAAATGGTGTGCTGATAAGATTTGATGTGGGTTTTCCTTGAGGAAGTCACTTGACCCTGTGACGAAACGCGTAGGGAGTTGCTAACTGGATGTATATTAAGTGGATATTGGCAGTGTAAAATTAGGGCTACACCATTTCTTGGAAATTATAGTTTCACTTTAAGGGTATGAATAGAGTAGTATTTTTTATTTTTAGAGTTATTGCACATTGATGGCACTATGAAGCTAATTACATTAAAAAAAAAAAAAACATTAAAGGCACAGTCATTGCTTATACTTAAACCCTCGCACTGATTGAACAGTGTGTCTATAAGATTAGTGTGAATTTCTCTAGAGGAAGTCACATGACCCTGTAACAAAACATGTAGGGGTGGGGCTAACTGGATGGATGGCATCACATTTAGGATGTACTGAAACACTGATATTTATAGAGCAAGGAAAGGGAAACCCCCCAGGGAGGGTTACGGGACTTTAAATGAGGCAGAGACCGAGGGTTCTCATGCCTCCATCCTTAAATTTGGGAGCAAAGAAAAAAAAGGGGTTGGGACTTTAAATGAGGCACGCAACAAAGTATACATCATGTAAGGTCAATATTTTATTATATAAAATTTTAACAATTATAAGTATAAACATTGATAAGCAATATCAGATATTTGGACAGAAAACAATAACACGATTAGGCAGTAATAGATCACGTACCAACATATGGGTGATTTCTTAGATAACACCAAAATAAGAAAAAGCAACCCCAGAGTGAGGGAAGGGGAGAGAAACCCCCCACAGTGGAGAAAAGCGACCCCCTAGGTCACAAAGCAGCAGATGAAAATATAGAAAAAATATATATGATTTTATTATGATACAAAAAAATATACAGTGGATACAAAAAAGGCAAAAAAGGGGTCAGGGATCAGGGAAGGACTAAACCTCAAGGGTAAAAACAATAAAGACAACGTTGTCTCAAACAAGGAGGGAAGGGAATGAGCAGGTGCTCATGCATCACACCATACATAACCCAGAGCGCACTCACATTCAACCAATAACGGCTATAATGTAACCAGTGCTATTCTGGTGTGGGATGTAGCTGAACTGGGAAGGGCGGAGGACTCAATAACAGGGCTATATGTTAGGAGACTAGGTGACAAATGTCCTCGATGTGCCAGGATATCAGGGATGGTGGGACTCACTGAACAAATGAAAGTCCAATAGTTGGTGAGAGATAACACAGAAGGTGCACTGTGGTAATGATGAATCAACACAGAGAGTAGTTGACTTCACAGCAATCATCCATCCTAGCTGTGGCTAGAGCAACTGAGCGATCAAATGGAGGTGTTCAAATGTTCACATACAGCATAAGGCACTGGGAGTTGCCAAGAGTCATAGAATGTAAAATGGAATAACCTCACCCGATCCTGCGTGTCTCCGGAGCTATGCTCCTAAACAGTCCCGTGATGGAGGTGACCTTAAGGCGTGGTGGGCATACTAATGATTCTCCCCGGCGTGTGCCGGCGTGTGTAGACAGGAACTTGAACAGTTCAGCAAAGATCAGCTCAGGTGGCTAATCCCGGTGGACGTCACATGGTCCGAGAGTCTCCGTGCGCCGGATCACTTCCGCCCTTCCTTTCCCTCCTTCCTACGTCACGTGCGTGATGACGCACCGCTGACGCGTTTCATTGGCTTAGACGCCAATTTCCTCAGAGCTGAGGAGAAGCTGGAGAACAGGGCTATTTATATCCTTGGGTAATTAATATGTAGTACTCCTAAGTAGCCATTAGGTGTCACTCTTTCTAAAACGCCTGACAACCAGGCTGATAAATAGACAAATATATATGCCTACAGGAGTTTTCTAAGTGGCTAACTAGAACTTATAGGTCTCAACGGTCATCTCACTCACTTACTGGCATTCATCACAAAAAAGAGAGACACCAAGTATAAAATATCATAGATTTGCACACTTCTCCATAAATATCTATGGTTAAAAAAAGTTACAGAAAATTAAACATAGGGATCTGTATACTCCATGGCTTAATGGTGCCCTGTTTAAAAGTAATTTTAAGGATGAAAAAGATGGTACCAGAATCGAACATGATAAGCAGTTGTTGGCTCTACGCGTTTTGTGATTGCCCATCACTCGTCAGGAGCAAGCTTAAATTTCATCACATATGGGTACCAGCAGTGCACCAGCGGGGCGCATGGGCCGCATGCAACCAAGCGGGCCGGGAGCTGAAGCGGGAGAAGAGGCAGCAGCAGCCAAACAGGACGACGCCCGGTGCGGCAAGGGAGTAGCCCCGGCATGGTAAACCTATGTGACCTAAAATAGGGTGGATAATTGGGAACGGTGTCATGTGTGGAAGGTGAAACATGCCCCCTCTCAGCTCCCGGCCCAATTGGTTGCATGCGGCCCGTGCGCCCCGCTGGTGCACTGTTGGTAACCATACGTGATGAAATTTAACCTTGCTCCTGACGAGTGATGGTCAATCACGAAACGCGTAGAACCAACAACTGCTTATCATGTTTGATTCTGGTACCATCTTTTTCATCCCTAGGCTTAATGGTGCCCCGTTTAAAAGTAATTCTAGGGATGAAAAAGATGGTACCATTAAGCCATGGAGTATACAGATCCCTATGTCTAATTTGCTGTATCATTTTTTAACCATAGATATATGAGGGAAGTGTGCAAATCTATGCTATTTTATACTTGGCGGAATCTAAGCAATCACCTATATGTTGGTACGTGATCTATTACTGCCTAATCATGTTATTGTCTTCTGTCCAAATATCTGTTCTTGATTATCAATGTTTATAGTTATATTTATTAAAATTTTATATAATAAAATATTAACCATACATAATGTATACTTTGTTGCGTGCCTCTTTTAAAGTCCCAACCCCTTTTTTTCTTTGCTCACTGATATTTATATATTGGAACCCTAAGGATAAAGCACTATTTAGTGTGTATTTTTCATATGTGGTTCAGTGGAGGAGGAGAGAGCTGGAGAAATA
This sequence comes from Glandirana rugosa, assembly GCA_018402905.1. Classification (NCBI taxonomy): domain Eukaryota; kingdom Metazoa; phylum Chordata; class Amphibia; order Anura; family Ranidae; genus Glandirana; species Glandirana rugosa. The sequence continues at coordinate 119,334 of BLSH010104793.1, read as the reverse complement.
GTTTAAAAAGAGGAAATGGCTGGAAAATCTAGGAAGACCCCCAGTTTGCGGCTGGTTGTGGAAGGAGGCATAACATCAACAGAAGGCCACCAGGGGAATACCGCAGTATAGTTTATGTCCGTTTAAATAGGACACAAGCCTGTTTTGACCCTACATAATTTGTATGGTCAAGGTGTGGGCACCAAGGTGGCAAGAGAGTTGTTGAAGTAATTCACGGATGAAAATAAACTGGAAGTACAATTGATTAATTTCAACAAGACACTATTTTTTTTAAATTTGTTTTTATATGGATATTGGCAGTGTACAATTATCGCTACATAATTTTTTAGAAATTAGTTTCGCTCTAAGGCTATAAATAGAAGAGTGTTTTTGTATCTTTAGCGTTATTGCAGATTGATAACACTATGTAGCTAATTGCATTTGAAAAAAAAAAAAATCACTCAAGACGCTGTCATTGCTTATACTTAAACCAGGGTTTCTCAACCTTTTCAACACAGAGGAACCCTTGAAATAACTTTCCAGTCTCAGGGAACCCCTGCTAAAAATGACTATATCTCCATCTCATGATACATTAGCGTGATGGTCATTGGGAAGAATGCTCCTTATACTTGTGGTCATTGGGAAGAACTTCCCCCTTACAGATAGATAAAAAGAACAATGTTGTCAATGGGAACTTATCTAAGAGGCAGAAATTGCTCATTGCTCAAGGAACCCCTAGCAACCTCTGGAGGAACTCGGGGGTTCCATGGAACCCTGGTTGAGAAACCCTGACTTAAACCCCCACTGATTGAACGGTGCGTGTATGGATTCTTCCTGAGGAAGTCACATGACCCTGTAACAAAATGCATAGGGGTGGGGCTAACTGGATGGATGTCATCACGTTCAGGAAGTACCTAAACACTGGTATTTATCCATTGGAACCCTAAGGATAAGGCACCATTTAGTGTGTATTTTTCGTATATGGTTGAATGGAGGAGGAGAGGGGAGAGCTGGAGAAATGGCCTAAAAAGGGAAGTGGCTGGAAAATCTAGGAAGACTGCAGTGTGTGGCTGGTTGTGGAAGGAGGCATAACCTCAACTGAGGGCCACCAGGGGAATCCCACAGTATACTTTATGTCCATTTAAAGGGGACACAAGCCTGTTTTGATCCTATGTAATTGGTAAGGTCAAGAATCCCAGGCGAGAGCACAGCTGGTGAAGGTGTGGGCACCAAGGTAGCAAGAGAGTTCTTTTTTTAATTTGTTTTTCATATTGAGGTTTGCATATTAAGTGGATATTGACAGTGTAAAATTAGTGCTGCACAATTTCTTTGAAATTTGTTTCATTTTAAGGCTATAAATAGAAGAGATTTTTTTTGCATTCGTGTATATTGATAACACCATGTAGCTGATTACATTTGCAAAAAAAAAAAAAATCATTGTGCAGTCATTCGTTATAACTAAACACTTGCACTGATCGAACGGCGTGCCGATAACATTAGTGTGGACACCAGAGGGCAGACAGATGGGGGAGTCTTATCAGTCTCCTCAGTCACTGCCCGCCGGACGATAATCCACTTTATCTAAATCTCAGTGCTGTAAACTCCCCTAATCTATAACACGCTGAATGCAGCAATAAGATTACATTTCTACACGTGTGTGTCGTGCCCCTCTCAATTACTGCTATTTATAGTTCGTTTTTCTAAAGCAATAAATAAAAAGTACTTAAGAGGATGCGGCCATTCTCGGCGGTTTCCATGACAGCACTTTATACGGGATCTGGGCTCTTTGTTTAGTTGTTGAGGGTCTTTGTATTTTCTTGTGTGGCAGCTCTGTTCATAAAAGTAACCCCTCTACTGGAATCTGTACCGGAGGAGAGTCATCTGTTGTAATGAGTGAGGATTTAGAGGAGACACAAAACACTGTAGAGTTGTACAGACATGGGTGGTTAGTGGAGTCTCAAGACTCCAGTGTTCTCCTGTTGTACAGGGACAGGCCCTAGAGCAGGGGTGGGCAATTCATTTTCCCAAGAGGCCATATGAGAAACTGGGTTGTGGAGGGCCAAACCAATAGGCTGAACTTATAGGTTCCCTCCTCTGCTATACACGCTGCCCCCAGCATGTGAAGCCTTCAAAGTTAAGGCTGCTCTCCACCCCTTTCATGTGGGGTAGAGAGTGGGACTGACCAAACCTCCCCACATGCCCTCACCGACATTCTATCCTTGTTGCCCACCTCCCATGGTCCGCCCCAGTCGCTCGAGAGGTGGTACCCCTCTTACACAGCCATAGCCACTTGGAAAGAGCAGAAGTGCGTCCACCACCATCTTTGTGTCCGGCGGTCCAATGATATGGAAGCATAGCCACCACCAGCTTGGCTGTCCTGGTTCTGGGGAACCTACACTCCTCCCAGAGAGCCATGGGGCAGTATCACCATCTTTGTGACCGCAGGATCAATGAGGATGGAAGCATAGCCACCACCAGCTTATTGACTTGCTGTTCTTGTTCCAGGGAACCTACACTCCTCCCAGAGAGCCATGGGGCAGTATCACCATCTTTTGTGACCGGTAGACCAATGAGGATGGAAGCATAGCCACCACCAGCTTATTGTCTGGCTGTCCTGGTTCCGGGGAACCTACACTCCTCCCAGAGAGCCATGGGGCAGTGTCACACAGCGTACACCTACTTACATTTGATTTGTAATTTCCAGTTGTTCTTATGCTGACCAGACAGGGACAGCCAAAGGGTTGTGGATGTGGCCTAGAGACCATAAAATGTCCAGGCCTGGCCTAGAGGAGTCTTAAGATTGGTGTTTTCCTTTTGTGTTGTACAGACATGGGTGCTTATGAGTTATCTTAAGACTTTGATGTTCCCCTGTAGTACAGAGATCGAGGCTTAGAGGAATCACAAGGCTGATATTCTATAGACACGGGTACTTAGAGGAGTCTCAAGACACTTTTGGTTTTATCCTGTAATGCAGAGAGAGACATAAGACTCACAGTTGCAGGTATTTAGAGGGGTCTGACTTTTATTTTACTGTAGTACAGAGAGAGGTGCTTGGAAGAGTCTTAAGACTGATATTTGCTTTTTGTGTTGAACAGACATGGGTGGTCTCCAGACTGTAATGTTCTTCTGTTGTACAGGGACAGGGGCTAAGAGGAGTCAGAAGACTTTCTTCTGTGCTGTACAGACATGTAAACATAGACTCTAATGTTCTCCTGTAGTAAAGAAACAGGGTCTTAGAGTTACAAGCATGATATTTGCTCTATAGACACAGGTACTTAGAGTGGTCTCAAGTTTCTGATGTTCTCTTGTAGTACAGAGGGGCAGAGTCATTTGTGTTGAACAGACACTTAGAGGAGTCTGAAGTCTGATATGTTAGACATGTGCAGAGCATAAAAAATAGTTTTTCGTTTTGATTCGTTATTCGCATTAATTTGTTTAGTTAGATTTGTTTCATTCGTTTTCGGAATTCGTTTAGTTTATTCGTTTTCCAATCGATCCGAAAAGTTTTCGAATCGTTTTCAAATTTGAACAGTTTTCGAAATATGAATAGTTTTCCAATTTACAAAAAGAATAAGATAGAATAGAAAATAAAGGAATAGAATAGAAAAAATGTCATACAATAGAAAAAAATATAACAGAAAATAAAAGAATATAATATAATAGAGTAAAACGGAACAAAATAGGATAGAAGATAAAAGAACAGAATAGAATGTAATAGAATAGAATAAAAAAGAATAGAGTAGATTATAACCATCTTCTGAAATTCGAATAGAATAGAAAATAATAGGATTAAAAAAAAAAATAGAACAGAAATAATATAACCATTTTCCAAAATTCAAATAGAATCAATTCGATTTTGAATAGAATAGAAAAAAAACACAATAGTATAGAAAAAATAGAATAGAATGAATATAACCATCTTCCTATGTTAATCTATTCTTTTCTATTCAAATTCAAATTGATTCTATTTGAATTTTGGGAAATGGTTATATTCTTTCTACTCTTCTATTCTATTGTTTTCTATTCTAGTCTTATGTATTAGAATTCAAATGTTATTCTGTTTGAAATTCTAATTTCAGAAGATGGTTATATTCTATGTTCTATTATTTTATTTGTTTTTTATTATATTCTAGTCTATTCTGTTCTTTTATTTTCTATTCTATGCTCTGTTTTACTCTATTATATTCTATTCTATTCTCTTATTATCTGTTATATTCTTTTCTAGTCTATTACTTTTTTCTATTCTATTCCTTTATTTTCTATTTTTGTAAATTGGAAAACTATTCAAATTCGAAAACTTTTCAGATTCGAGAAGTATTTGAAAATGATCCAAAAACTATTTGAATTAGAATTTTGTCCGAATTTTTTTTTTGTTATTTCGGGTTTGTTTAAATTCGGTACTAACGAAAAACGAAAATTCGTCTGAATTTTAATTCGAAACGAACCGCACATGTCTGATATGTTACTGTAGTACAGAGAGAGGGGCTAGGAGGAATCATAAGACTGATATTTATTCTATAGACAGGCCTGTAAGGGATCTCACCTGCCCAATCACACCAGGAAGTCAACACTGCACAGCGCTATTTACAGGCAGTGAGACCTTTCCTGATCTGTGCAGCTGCGGACTGGGAAATGTCTCACTGCCTGTGATTAGTGCTGTGCAGTGATGGCTTCCTGGCGGGATCGAGCAGGTGGGATCCCGAGTCCATTCCTACTAAAGACACTCGATGAGAATATCGGACGAATTATCGTCCGTTTTTTTTTTTTTTTTGCCAGTTTCATATTGAAAATGAAGAGGTTACTAAAGTTACGAAAATTCTCGTCCAGAATAAAAATTTGGAATTGATGTTCTGTAGTGTATTGTAATGTATTTTTTAGTTTCCGAGCATGCGTGGTCTTGGTCTTCTGTTTTTTGTTTTTCTTACAGATACCGTGCTGATTAAAAGAATATCGTTCGTTCTGGTATCGTACGAGAAACATTTTCACGTCTGTCCCTTTGGATAATTTTGCATTGCATCCAATCTTCTGATCGGGTATACTTGTAGAAATGCGGGCATTTAGAGGAGTCTGAAGACTGATATTTTACTGTAGTACAGAGAGAGGGGCTTGGAGGAATCAGAAGATATTTGTCTTTTGTGTTGTACAGATCTGGGTAATTCGAGGAGTTTCAGGACTGATGTGATGTGTTTTGTACATGGACAGGCGCTTAGGGGAGTTATAAGAATATTTTCTATTGTGAAGTGCAGACACAAGCGTGAGAGATCTCCGATGTTCTCCTGTAGTACAGACTGTAGACAGGGGCATAGAAATGGGTACTTAGAGGGATCTCAAGACTCAGATTTTCTTCTGTAGTAGATATCGTCATGAGAATATTTTCCTTTTGTGTTGTAGAAACGCAGGCATTTATAGGAGTCTGGCGATATTTTACTGTACTATTGAGAGAGGGGGCTTGGAGGAATCATAAAACTGATATTTGCCTTTTGGGATCTGCAAACCGGCACTTAGAATATTCTCAAGACTCAGATGTTCTCTTGTAGCAAAAAAAGAGGGGCTTGGAGGAGTTATAAGATTTATCGTTGTCTTTTGTGTTGTACAAACATAGGTATTTAGAGGAGTCTGAAGACTGATATTGTACTGTGGGACAGAGAGAGGTTTTAAAGGATTAATAAAACGGATCATTCCTTTTGCGTTGTACTGACACAGAGACTTGGGCCTCATACACACGGGCGATTTGACGCCACATTTTTTGGCGTTTTTTGCAGCTCTCCATGTTGGTCAATGGCCCCATAAAAACGCAGACGTTTCTGAGCTGTAGAGGGCGTAGGCGTTAGTGAGCTGAAAGTGGAACCCACGGCCAGGGTGTTCCAAGGCTGTAAAGTTTTGGCGTTGTTGACACAGATGCCGCAAAACGCTCACTAATGCCGCGCCAACGTTAACCAGGGTTTTTGACGCTGACATTTTTAACCACTTGCTTACTGGGCACTTAAACCCCCCTCCTGCCCGGACCAATTTTCAGAGCGGTCTCCTACATATTTTTGGTAAAAAAATCGCAATAAGCATATTTTGATTGGGTTGCGCAAAAGTTATAGCACCTACAAACTATGGACATTGGTTTATGGCGTTTTTATTATTATTATTCTTTTTTACTGGTAATGGCGGCGAGCTGCGATTTTTATCGGGACTGCGATATTGCAGCGGACATTTCTGACGTTTTTGACACTTTTTTGGGACCAATGACATTTATACAGCGATCAGATCTAAAAATATTACTGATTACTGTATAAATGTCATTGGCAGGGAAGGGGTTAACACTAAAGGGGCAGTGAAGGGGTTAAATGTGTTCCCTGTATGTGTTCCAACTATGTTGGGGCGGGGCTGACAGGGACATAACAGATCTAACTGATCCCCCGATCACAGGGATCAGTAGATCTGTCATGCCCCCCCTCACAGTGCGGGGAACCGCCATGTTTTCATCGGAGGTTCCCCGTTCTGGCTCTCTGTGAATGGAACGCGTGTCTACAGTGGACATCGAGTCCGCCTGACCCGCAGGCGCTCTCACGCGGTGGCCGTACCGCCGAAAGCGTGCCTGGCGCGAGCAAAAGGGGAGAACGTCTATTGATGGCCTCCCGGCATTTCAGATCCGCGGTGTAGCCATCAATCGGTTATAGCGCGGATCTGAAGTGGTTAAGCTCACTAAACGTGCATTAACGTCGATGGAAAAAACGCCGATTTTTTTTTTTACATAATCCCGTATGTATGAGGCCTTAGGCTGGCTATAGACGAATCACAATTCAGCTGGTTCAGCAGGAACCGGCCACATTTTGATCTGTCTATGGATAGGCTGGTTGTACTGAAGTCCATCAATCGAATTCAGTACAACCAGCCTATTATTTTTTTTTTGTTGTGAAACTAAAGAATTAAACCACGCTCCTATCTCTCACAATAAGGTGCAATTGCTTTTATTGCATATATACATAAAACCAAAAATCATAATGCAATTATCATATAATAACAAATATTTAAAGTGCATAATCAAAGTCCCATGTGCAAAAATTGCGATTAAATGAATGTTGACTTAAAAAGTTCCTCATGGGGATAAATCCTTAAGTGCACAGTTCAATAAATGGTGCAAACAAACGGTGTCCTGGTTCGTTGGTTGCTATTGGAGACCATCCAAGATCAAATGCAAGTGACGAATCCCTCCGACGCACACCAGTGATACATTAATTTCACCAGAGAGACATGACCCCCGCTACAGAGGTCATGCACGCCTGTGATCCACTCCCTGCAACTGGATCTCGATCCAAACGACATGCCTCAAAAATGGATTGCATTGCAAAAGATAGAGAGGAACTCCAATGGTGAAGTAGTATTTGCATTTATTTAAAATAAAAAAAAAACAGAAAAGATGTTCCAAATATTGTAGTAGTTAAAATCAGGAAGCAGGGGACGCTGCCTGTGCTCCACCTGCATTCCTATGAGCGGAAATGACGTTAGGTCTATGCTGCCACCCGACGCGGCGTTTCGTCAACGGCGTGTTAACATCATCAGGGGTCACAATAAGACTCAGATTTTCTTCTGTAGTAGAGATCGTCATAAGAATATTTTCCTTTTGTGTTGTAGAAACGCAGGCATTTATAGGAGCCTGGAGATATTTTACTGTACTATAGAAAGAGGGGACTTGGAGGAATTATAAGACTGATATTTGCCTTTTGGGTTCTACAAACAGGCGCCTAGAATATTCTCAAGACTCAGGTGTTCTCTTGTAGTAAAGAGAGATGGAGGAGTCATAAGACTTATCGTTTTCTTTTGTGTTGTACAAACATAGTCATTTAGAGGAGTCTGAAGACTGATATTGTACTGTGCAACAGGGAGAGGTTTAAAGAATTAATAAGGCTGATCATTCCTTTTGCATTGTACTGACACAGAGACTTTGGCTGGCCATAGACAAATCGCAATACAGCTGGTTCAGCAGGAACCGGCCACATTTCGATCTATCTATGGGTAGGCTGGTGGTGCTGAAGTCCATCGATCAACTTCAGTACAACCAGCCTGTTTTTATTTTTATTTTTTTTATTTTTTATTTTTTTAGTGTGCAGTCACTGCCAGTGGCTAAAGCCGCCAGCAGTAATAGTATTTTAACAGCTGGGAAACCACCCGCTGTCAGAATACAATAGCACAGTGGGGGGGATTCACAAGTCAGTCAGTGTTGATGGGGGAATTGAGCAATTTTCTTTCCTTCAACCGGTTGTTGAAGGAAAGAAAATTGCATAATCTACTGCTTGCTTTAGAGGAGTCACAAGACTGATATTTTCCTGTATTAGAGAGACAGACGTACTTTGAAGCATCACAAGGCTCTAAAATTCTACAAATATGCATATATTTTCCTACTTTGTGCTTTAGTAGTCCTTTAACAATGGTGATTACTCTCTAGCGTAGCGTGCAGATCTGTGTAAATAGGGGCGCGCCTTTCCCTCCATCTATCTAAAGCCTCGTACACACGATCGTACATACGATCGTCGCAAATCGTATGTTGCATAATGTAACTTGCATACTGACTGCACTACACGATCGTACGAGCACAGAAAGAACGTTCAGGTGCATGTAATTAGCATCCGGCCGTTCCTGACTTCGGAGCATGCGTGTTTTGCACAATACAACTTGTTATACCAACTGCTCTGTACACGATACAACGGTCGTATGAGCGCTTGTTGGTACAACCAAGTTTTCTAGTTTGCTCATTCAACTCCCTTGTATGACCGTCGTATGTCGGCTGTTCTAATCATGCATACGAACGATCGATATCGCATACAACGGTCGTTCGTACGACCCGTTGTATACGATCGCCGTCCCGTGTGTACGACTTTTTTTATTTACTTTTGGTTTGTGTGTAGACAGATATCCGCGCTCGTGCCTAGTGCTCATTAAACAAAAAAGATTTAACCTGTATCATATATGTGTCATAAGTGTATGAATACAAAATTGTGGTGAAAAAATAAAACCCAAAACATAAACAACATAATGCATTGCACATAAATCATGTATAACCCTTTGTGAAAAAATTTGGGTGCATAGCCAAAAAAATTGTCCAAATGTAATGTCCAAAAGTTGTGAAGATGGAAGTTGTAAATAGCAAAATCCAATTCAATCCACAGGATAATGACTTCCCAAAGTAGTGACGGGTAAGGTAATCATATAAACAGTCCTCCACCACACCACTCTTTCTGTGCACGGTTCCTCTACCAAACAAACAATGCCCTTACCAGAGCTCCATGACCCTCTATTACGGGGGGGGGGGGGTCAGGAGACGCTTGCGTGGACACCAGGCCTCCACATGGCCCCTGTTGCAGACTGTCACAGCTTCAGTCTTCAGTGCTTACCGCAGGGTCCGTACGGCCAAATAGAAGGAAAGAACGCAATAGTTTATCCAAAACGAAGACACAACGTTTTGACTTTAGCTTTATTTAAAAAGATATGTGAATGAGTAATCCATTTTACCAATCTGTTTTCAGATACATCACCTGGTCTCAGCCGTCTCTTTAGTCTCATGTTCTGTTCCTTATGTTGTTAGTATTGTTCACTGTCCGTCGGGGTCTACACCATTTCAGCAGTGTGGCTCTCCAGTACTGCAAATCAATAGTTCATATAGCAGACCATTTGTTAGGCAGTGCAGGGCTGGACAGATCCCAGGAGCCAATTAGGCAGCCAATGTGCCTAAACAATTACAGCTGCTGACTTTTGTTTTTTTTTTGGATTTTTCTTTCAATGTCAAGTGCATGCTGTCTGACTCCAGAGTGGAACAGTAGTTTTGTTGAAGATACAGCAAAATGCTTGAGAAACATTGCAAAGATTTTAGCAGATGCTTCTGTTTTGCAGATAATAGGATAACCCATGCTAGCATACAGCGCCTTAAAAAAGTATTCATACCCCTTGAAATTTTCCACATTTTGTCGTGTTAGAACCAAAAAAGTAAATGTATTTTATTGGGATTTTATGTGATAGACCAACATAAAGTGGCACTTAATTGTGAAGTGGAAGGAAAATGATAAATCATTTTCAACATTTTTTACAAATAAATATTTGAAAAGTGTGGGGTACATTTGTATAGCGCCCCCCTAAGTCAATACTTTGTAGAACCGCCTGTCACTGCAATTACAGCTACAATCTTTTTGGGGAAGTCTCTACCAGCTTTGCACATCTAGAGAGCACATTTTTGCCCATTTTTCTTTGCAAAATATCTCAAGCTCTGTCAGATTGGACATCTGTGAATAGCAATTTTCAAGTCTTGCCACAGACTCTCAATTGGATTTCGGTCTGGACTTTGACTCTCTAACAAACTTCTGAGGCCTTCACAGAGCAGCTGTATTTATACTGAGATTAAATGACAAACAGGTGGACTATATTTATTAATTAGGTGACTTATGAAGGCAATTGGTTCCACTAGGTTAGTTAGGGTTATCAGAGTAAAGGTTGCTGAAAACAAATGCATGCCACACTTTTCACATATTTATTTATAAAACATTTTGAAAACCATTTCTCATTTTCCTTCTACTTCACAATTATGTGCCACTTTGTGTTGGTCTATCACATAAAATACCACAACATGTGGAAAATTTCAAGGCGTATGAATACTTTTTCAAGGCACTGTATTTGATAAAAATGAGGGCTACCTAGAAGTGTCTGCTTCTTTTAAAGGTGAAGGTTATGGTTTACATAAACTGGCCCGTGAAGACTAAAGCCCCGCACATACTGTACAACAATGGTTGTACAACCAGCTTGTTGTACGATCATCCGACCGTTAGTATATGCGATTAGAACAGCCGTCGTACAACAGTTGTACAACAGAAGTTGGATGAGCAGACTAGAAATGGTTGTACGACAGTTGTACCATGTGTACAGAGAAGTTGGTGCAACAAAGCTGTATGTGCAAAACAGGCATGCTCAGAAGTCCGGAACGCCGGGAAGTGTCCGTTCTGGGAAACCTACGTTCCTAATTTACAAATTACATGCACCTAAACTTCCTCTTTATACGCTCGTAACACGTCACTACATTAGGCTTGGTTGTACGATCGCTTAGTGCATGTCAGTACGCGAGACACAACAGGCAACATACGATTTTGGATGTCCGGTCGTACGACCGTTGCACCCGTGTGTACGGGGCTTAAGGGCCCTTTCACAAGGGCTGTCCAATCAGGTCCGCCTGTCAGTTTTTCAGGTGAATCTGATTGGACCTTGCAGTCTCCTCTATGGAGCGGCGGATCTGACACCCATTGCTACCCGATCCAATCCTGTCCGTAAAATCCAGACAGGAGGTGGTTCTGTTTTTCATCTGTCTATCGGATCGGATGAAAACGGACAGGCGGTTCATTTCCACTTGTTTTCCCCCATAGAGTAGAGCAGGACCATGTCCGTGTCCGCTCTGCACAGCCTGTCATCCACCTGCTCAGCAGGGATTAGTTAGCATGGGAGTCAGACCTGGGGGAGGCTATAGAGGAGGACATTTGGTCCCAATGGTCAACCATGGTGCACAGGGGAATCCTCAATACTTCCCTGGTGGAGGCAAACTGCAAAGTATTGTCCCTTTGGTATCTCGACCTGGCACGGTTGGCTAAGATCTACCCTGTAGCCTCGTCCCTATGTTTCAGGGTGTGCAGGCAGGAGGGAAACATGCTCCATTTTGGTGGTCCTGCCTGAAGGTCCATTGGTTTTGGATCAGGATCTTTAATCTGCTTTACTCGGTTACCTTGTTTAATTTCCCAAAAAATTTCAAGACGGCATTATTTTCTGACCTGTCGATTGAGTTACCCAAAGATCTCAGAACCCTCGCCGCCTATCTTTTTAGCAGCTAAAATCACCATAGCGCAAGCATGGAAATCCCCTGTCAGTAACCTTGCGCTAGTCAAACAAAAAATATCTTAGATCATGATTCATGAAAAATTGGCTAGTATCCTCCAGGACAAACAGCTTCAATTTGAAAAAGTCTGAAACCTCTGTTTTAGATACCTTCAATCTCCTTAGTGGGTGGGTGGCCCGGAGGATGGAAGTCTGGGACGTGGTGACCAGCCTCTTATCTCTTCTCTTCCTTTGGTTCAGGCTTTAAAGATCTTTCTAGCCTGGCCCAAGTATGGAGGCATGGTGTTCCCATGTTTGGTACTGGGAATTTTGTTCAGTTTTATAAAATCTGATTTCATAGCCTTCTAAGAACAGTATATGCATAGGAGATCTGCAATAAACTTTGGAAGACTGACCCCTAAATTATCCACAACATATGGATGACCCCAGCCACCGCTCCCTGTGCTTTCTGCATGCCATCATCCTACTCCTCAGGGTGCAGTTGGTTGAGTATTACCACTTTAATATTGCTTAGATCAGGGTTTCTCAACCAGGGTTCAGTGGAACCCTAGGGTTCCTATAGAGAGGTTGCTAGGGGTTCCTTGAGCAATGATCAATTTCTACCTCTCAGGTAAATTCCCAATTATACCATTGATCTTTTTAGCTTTCTGTTACGGGGTAATTCTTCCCAATGACCACAAGTGTAAGGAGCATTCTTCCCATTGACCATCACACTAATGTATCATGAGTTGTAGATATTTTTTTAGCAGGGGTTCCTCAAGACCGGAGAATTATTTCAAGGGTTCCTCGGTGTTAAAAAGGTTGAGAAAGGCTTGCTTAGATGTTTGATTAGCATGAGGTGGTTATCTTCTGATTTGCTTGACATTTACCTGTACAAACTTGCACCCTGTTATCTTGTCTAAACTTCTTCATTAAAAATTATTTGAAAATAAAAATATTGTTTAGTGCACATGCCATAGACGCAAACCTTCTCTGTCCCCCATGAAGTCCAGCCAGAATACTCCTAATGTTTACATTTCTACCTCCTGACTTATTTCTAGAACATGAGCAACAACAAAATTGCTGCAGAGCCCTCTTGTTTGAGGACAACTAAAGTGATGATCTTGATGGCCATTTTGTTGAAGCTTCTAGTAAGAGATGCGTAGGGGTTACAGCAGTGAGGGATGTGTGATTGGAGAGTCTTTGCTGCGACTGGAGATGCATATGCACAGCGTTTGAATCCGGAAGCATGCCCGCTCTTGCAATGCTGGGTCAAAGACTTCCATGTTCTCAAAATCAGCCAACAGATAGCAATATAAACCATTTGAGTCTTTTGGCCAGGCTTAACAGGTGACAGAAAAGACCTACAGGTATGGTGTTTGCAATAAACATTATTTTTACATACAGCACAGTCAGGGAAATTTTGACATGCCTCTGCGTGACAAATATCAGTGAGGGTGATAAATTCATATATCTGTTGTAAACGAGTACCTAAATCTGGAACATTCACTGTGTGTGGGGGCCGCACTGAGACCGGAGGGTCCATATTGACACTCCATTCTCTGTGCAGCTGAGATCCCTCCCCGCTGCTGCAGCTGTCACACAGACAGAGCAGTACCAAAGAGTATTGTACCTGGGTGGGCTGAGCCTGATGGGGATTCATAGGCAGTAGTTCCCCATTAGGTTCACTCCCCTTGTGATTGACAGCAGGCAGTGGGTGGATTCAATAGACAGTCTGCTATTGGCTATAGAATCTGCCCACTGCCTATCGTCAATCAGAGACCTGATGGGGAATGAGTGTCTCATGCTTACTGAGACAAACAATGGCAGTAATTTTTTCAAATAGTCTGCTAAGTGGAAGGAACTTATAATTATGTTCCAAAAGTAGAAAACCTGCATCCCTATAAATAATGTATGGCAATTATCTCATAGATTAAGGGGTTTACTGCAGCAAGCCTAAGGGAAGATGTTGCAAATGTTACTATAAGCCCCATGTAGGCATCTAGAAAGAGCAATTAGCCAATCATACAAGCATGGAATTAAATTGATACTAAACACACACGGTTTAATTTACATTGTCCCTTCTATTTCTGTATGGGGATGATGACATTGTAATTATTTTAATAAAAAAACAAAAACATCTAAGTACCCTTTTTTTCTAATCGCTATGCAGCTGTCCCATGACCCAGCTCTCTCCCAGCCTGTCTGCAGGGAAACAGTGGCAGGAGGAGCTTCTAGTCCTCTGCTGCTGGTCACATGTTCAAAAAAAAAAAAAGCAGTCTTTGGAATACAGATTAAAAATAAATAATGAATATGAACTGTTCTAAATTGTCATACAAATATGTATTTGAAATCAAATCTTTATTATTTTTTGGCAATAACATGGGGTGGACGGATTTCTGACAGTCACAGGCTGTGTCACACCCCTCCAGCCTGTGTCTTAGAATAAGGGGGAGGTGAAGCCTGCATTAATATACATGTAATATCCCGCCCCTATTGTTTAACTGGTTAGTGGGCATGAAGGAGGAGGGAGAGAGTGGGAGGTCATTTACCACTGTGTATACACCCACATGTATGACTCTATAGTCACATGGGCTGCTCAGATGTGATGGGGAGGAAATGGTTAGCATAGAAACTCACTGAAAACTGAGCATGTGCAGAGCTGCCAACACTGCTTTGCAAATTCCCTATCTGAATTGGGGACATGGACAGAAGGGGGAGATAGAGAGCAGCAGGATCATCCAGGTTTTCTGCAGAATACAGAAAACAAATATCATAGTAAACCGCATGCAATACACCATTTATTGATAGTTTTTTTATGATGTGGGCTTAGTGATACTTTAAGTCTCTGGGAGTGTTCTGTTGCAAGAATGCAAAATTTGGATTTTTGGAGATTCTTAAAATTATATTGAACTTCAGATTATAAAGAAAGGAAGATTTAATATAGGTAAATGTAACCACTTCAGATCCGCATGCCGTCAATTGACGTCATCGGCTTTCAGTGGTAATATCTCAATGATGCCGGCACCTGCTGGCATCATTGAGATATCTTTTTTCTCTGCAGGTGATTCACGTCACCGTAAGAACGATCATAGCAGCAGTACAGCCGCTTGATAGTTCTTACAGGCGAGGGGAGTGGAAAGGCTGGGATCGTCCATTTTTTTTCTGATCTCAGCCTTTCCAGTCTGGAGGAGAGATGTGAGGGTCTTACCCCGCATCTCTCCATAAAGAGGACCTGTCACACACTTTTCCTATTACAATGGATGTTTACATTCCTTATAATAGGAATAAAATTGATTAAAAAAAAAAAAATTAAAAGTAAAATAAGGAATAAAAAAAAAAAGGAAAGCGCCCCACCCCCAGAAGCCCGTGCACAGAGGCGAATCCATACGTAAATTGCGCCCGCATATGTAAATGACGTTCAAACACACGTGATGCATGCCGCAAGAGTGAGAGCAATAATTCTAGCCCAAGACCTCCTCTGTAACTCTAAACATCTAACCTGTAAAAATGTTTAAAGCATCGCCTGTGGAGATTTTTAAGTACCAAAGTTCGGCGCCATTCCACGAGTGTGCGCAATTTTAAAACGTGACTTGTTGGGTATCTATTTACTCGGCGTAACATCATCTTTCAGAGAAGATGGGAGAACAATGGGAATGGGACTTTAAATGAAGCTTATAATAGTCTGGTAAGACTGTGGCTTCCATCCCTAAATGAAGTAAAACAATTGCACAATGTGCAATAGGACAAAGGGGTGGGACTTTAAATGAAGAATGTGGTGGTCGTAAGGTAACCTTGATGGACATAGTTTAATTCGGGTAAAAAGGATAATTTATTGGTACAGTTAATTATACAGTTACAAAAACATGGTCGCAAGAGCGATCCAAGGGGGTAGGACAATTAAGCATCTTACAGAGCATGACAACACTTTCCCATCCATCAATTTCATATATATACACATACAATTGATAAAAACAAATAAAAGCTGCATGACCCATAGCTTATAATTCCATGGGGCATTAAACCTGAGTAAAATGATAAAAGTGGTATAACCAGCAGAAAACCGGTAGCACATGGGGTACCCAGACACGGTAGAGGGTGGCTCTACGCGTTTTGTGGCTTCAAAAGGCCACTCGTCAGGAGCAGGCGTGTAAATGGGCTGGAATAGAAGTGAGCAGAAAGTAATGCTATTAGCCTGTGTAAGAGGGTAGGACTGGCAGCTCGTTAGAGCAGCCCCCACTTCATTTAAAGTCCCACCCCGTTGTCCTATTGCACATTGTGCAATTGTTTTATTTAACATCATCTTTCACATTATGAAAAAAAAATGGGCTATCGTTTTGTTTTTTTAATTCATGAAACAGTATTTATTTTCTAAAAAACACGTAAAAAAACCGCTGCGCAAATACCGCATGACATAAAAAGTTGCAACAACCACCATTTTATTGCCTAGGATCTCTGCTAAAAAACCATACATATGTTTGGGGGTTCTGAGTACTTTTCTAGCAAAATAATGATGTTTGTACATGTAGGAGAGGAGTGCCAGAAATGGCCCAGATAAGAAGTGGTTAAGAATGTCTTGTTTATCAATTATAAATGTTAGATCAGGTTTATCATTGGTAGAAGTGGAGTTTTCCTCAAATACCCTTAGTGGTAGGAAGACTCCTAGTATGACCTGTGTGTAAGCTGCTCCCACAATACTCTATTGTGTTTTCCTACTGTAGGTCCTTCACTACTTGGCAATGCAGAAGCCAGCAGACCTCGCCCGCCATCTGTTACCGTGTGTCATTCATGCTGCTCTTCTCAAGGTCAAAGAAGAAGGTATATATCCCTCTATACTGTGCATTGTATGTTCCATGCTTTGTATCATATCCTCCATACCTTATCTTCTATCCTCATTTCCTTGTATCAATTTACACAACTTCCTGGTCATTTTCAGATGTAAAACCTCTGCATAGCATACAAATTATTGTCTACCGCCCGCTCCAGACGACCGAAGACGTAACGGTTCATCACTTCCTGGATGTCATCCTTTTGTGTTATCTCATAACACCCTCGTCGAATGTGTGTCCAGTATGATCCTCAGAAGGATGGTGATTCCCATAAACTCCTTTTGAGGTGAAGATGGTTACTATTTGGACTAGATTGTAAATATTAACTATTTGTTCTGTAAGAATTGGTGAAGAATAGACCCGGTAAAGACCGTGAGGAGAGGATGTACATGTTTGTAGTAATAAAACGATCTTTTCATGAGTCTTGGGGGT
>BLSH010104793.1:91294-102252 GCA_018402905.1 Glandirana rugosa | reverse complement strand
CCCCCCACAGCCATCCACTGCCTGTTTCCCTTAGTTACGATGCCGGCGCCTGCCCCCGAAGCCAATTGAAGAATTAGTTCGCATGAGGACATCGCTGGATCCTAGGACAGGTAAGTGTCCTTATATTAAAAGTCAGCAGCTACAGTATTTGGTATTTCAATTGGGGTAGTTGTCATTTTTGTTTAACTTGCTGGATATGACGTGGGGAACACACTGGTTGCTTTCAGCTGCCATTATGCTGGGCCCGTGGTCGGTTCCTGTGCCTAAAACTAAAGGCAAAACATTTTTTTTTTATAAAGTGGAGATGAATTAGAATACCTATCAGTTTTTATTGCTGTCTGTGCCCTCTGTTAGGGAGATTCACCCTATTTGTCCTGTTTACTATGATCATCAAAAGTGAAAGTAAAAGAAAATTCCAAATTTTTGGTTGACCACAGAACAGTAGTGGAGGGGAGATCTTCCAATGGGGACACTAGTTCTGGTGACCTGAGCGAGGGCAATGTATTCCCTCAAATTGCAGGGATTTCATCTCACTTCCTGTTTTGGCTATGGGACAGGAAGTGAAGGTAAATCTCTCCAATGGGACACAGATGGGAAAAACTCTATCCAAAATCAATGCATGAAAAAAAAAAAAAAGTCTTGCCCATAGTTCTACTTTAATTCATTGCTATATATGCTCCAATGTGGAGGCTTTCATAGTATAGTGAGTTAGGGCCGCACTCTACAGAGGAGCCTTGATGAGGCAGTGTGACTTTTACATATACATATATTAGCAAATGTTGTGCAACTAAAACCTCAATTTTATCAGTGTCATTTGTTTTCTGCCCCCCAAAAAAATGGAGCAGCAGATGTAATATTTGTAGACCCATTCCCGTTCGTTGGATCTGGCCTCTAAATCATCTGCCTATACTTACCTCTGTGAATCTGCTGTGCTTCTCCCCTATACTGCAGTTTACCCTTCATTGTTCATATTCACATTTTACTTATGTCATTCCTCTTCTTCTAGAAATAGTAGAAGACATTCCTTCTGTGAAGGCCTCCGTAAAACGTATAGTCTCCCATTCCAGTAAAATCCTGCGATTCCCGAGCCCGGAAGACAAGAAGTTGGAGGTGAGGAGGGACACGCGTTACCTTATTACAGTACATCTGTCACACATCAGGCTCCATCCCAGTGTTGTAAAGCACATCACAAGGCAGGATTTGCTTTTACTTTTAAAATGTATCCTACATTTCCCAAAAGATGCAGCGCTATCTATTTAATATTACATGTGATATTATCACAAATTACTTATAAAAATCACACATTTGCATAATTGGGGTAATAATTTCAATACACTACAACTGCAGTTCTATAATAAAGTCCAAATGTCCCATAAAACAGTGAAAGAATGTGAATAATCCTTGGCAGTATTCACTTAACCACTTTCCAACCGGGCCACTTTTTTACATTTGGTGGTCACAAGCTAAAAACATTTTTTTTTGCTAGAGAATTACTTAGAACCCCCAAACATTATATATATTTTTTTCAAACACCCTAGAGAATAAAGTGGCGATTGTTTCAATACTTTTTGTCACACGGTATTTGCGCAGCGGTCTTTCAAAGTCTTTTTTGGAACAATTTTACTTTTTTGAGTTAAAAAATAAGACAACAGTAAAGTTAGCCCAATTTTTTCCATATTGTGAAAGAGGATGTTACGCCGAGTAAATAGATACCATACATGACACGGCTGAAAATTGCGCGCACTCGTGGAATGGCGACAAAGTCCGGTATTTAAAAAGTTCCATATGCGACGCTTTAAAAAATGTTAACGGTTACCAGGTTAGAGTTACAGAGGAGGTCTTTTGCTAGAATTACTGCTCACACTCTGGCGATCGCGGCGATACCTCACATGTGTGGTTTGAACACCGTTTTCATATGTGGGCGCGACTTGCGTATGCGTTTTCTTTGCTGCGCGAGCTCGTGGGGACGGTGACGATTTAAATCTTTTTTTTTTTTTTTTTTTATTTCATGTATTTATTTATTTTTAGCACTGTTCCTTTAAAAAAAAAAAATCTGATCACTTTTATTGCTATCACAAGGAATATAAACATCTCTTGTGATAGTAATATATGGTGACAGGTACTCTTTTTGGAGGGCCGGGGGGTCTAAAAGACCCCCCATCCCTCCTTTGCACTTCACAGTATTCAGATCGCCAAAAACCGCGATTCTGAATACTGTCGTTTTTTTAAATTTGGCGCCGTTAGCCGCCGTGTAAACCGGAAGTGACGTTGTGACGTCGCTTCCGGAATTTGCCGAAGGAGACCCGATCGGAGCCGATTACGGCTTTTTTCAGGTCTCCTTCCAGCCGGCGGACGCGCCGGATCGTCGCTCCGGTCTCCCGGTGGGACGGGAGGCCGGAGAAGAGCGGCGGGAGGGGGGGTCCCCTCCCGCCCCCTGGGGTAACGACCGAGCGGCTCCCGAGCCGGATCGGTCGTTACCCCTGGATAGCCAACCGCCAGCTCTAAAAAATGATACCAGGATATAGCCTGCAGGTGCAGGCTATGTCCCGGTACAACCGCTCAAACCCGACCACCGCCTATTTACGGCGCTGGTCGGGAAGTGGTTAATATCCCAACTTGTGTTTTCTCTCCACCACAGTGACAAATCAAGCTTCATACCAAAATACAGACCCCAAAATTAGTTCACCTGCACACCTTAACCCCTTCGCACCTAAGGGTAAAACAAATCTTAATGCCTAAGCACAATTTTGCAACTTTGACATGTGTTGGTGAAACCGTACATATCATCACAAATACTTTGTGCATCCAGGTGGATTATAATGCATTTTTTTCCAGGACAAATTAGGCTTTCATTTGCTAGTAAATGTTTATGGAGATCTCCTGATTTTTTTTTTTCATTGTCAAAGTAAACCTGGCCCAAAATATCAAAAAAAAACCCCCCCTTTTTTTTTTTTTTTTAAATGTAGCTGTATATTTCTTGTTGCTACCATAACCAACCACCAAAAAGCAACCCAAAATATATTCAACTGCTCCTGACGATCGCAGCGATATCACATATGTGTATTTTATTTGTTGTTTGTACCTGTAGTAAAGCCCAGAAACAATGTGCGCATTTTGCTTTTTTTTGTTTTTTTGTCCCATTTAAAACACATTGACACTAAAAAAAAAAAATCCTGCCCAAAATATGACCCTGACCTTTGACCCTTATTTGACCCAGACACTAAACCTGGCACTGGCCTAGATTAAACTTTTTGATCTAGGTATTTTTCCCTTGTTTTTTATTATTTATCTATTTTTTCACACTCATTTTTTTCTCCCTGCAAGGAAAGAGAAAGATGCATTGTATCTTTCCTCTCCATTCGCAGAATGAGAGAAACACGGGGGGCTACACAGTGACTGTGGTAACCAATCAGAGGCTATCATGGCGATCAGGTGACACAGTAGTTTATGTTGTCATGAAAAAATGGCTTTAGCCAAACACTAACCATGAGTGAAAGAAATTTTTTTTTTTTTTTCCCAAAGAAAGCTTTATTGAAAAACGAAAGACAGGTATACATATAACATGTCATTCAGTGACAGATAACTGCACATAAGTTGTACACAGTCTTGAAAACAATATGGTTCTCAAATTAACAACTTTTGGTGAAGGATACAGATCATAACAATGTGAACATCGTAAAAGTTTTCAGGTATCTCCTAATATTTGAGTATCTAGGATTATAGGTCTGGGAAGGTGACTGAGGGGAACACCACGGCCTGCGTGGTTATGGAAGATATATGTTAGAGGTGGTGTGGTAGGTGAGGATTGGGGGAGGGGGAGGAAGGGGGGGGGCAGGGAGGTGGTCCCCCCAGGTAGAGATCTTCTTTCAGTGATGGGGGCATTTGCAAAAATTCAATAATTGGGGACTGTCCTTCGTATTGTTATAGTCAGGATCAATGGGAGTAATGGAGAGGGGCAGGAAGACAGCTGGCAACAAAGGTGCAATGGGCATGGGAGGGTCGATATTCCTGACCAGGGATTGTGCTGGGGGGGAAGATATCTAGTGGGGTGCATGCTTCATGTGTGTATTAGCATCACGCTGAGAAATGTTTTTGTGTTATCATTCATATTCTCTGAAAAATAGCCAAGAAATCATAAATTCTGCCAGGGTATGTAAACTTATGAGCACAACTGTGTGTGTATATGTATATATATATATATATATATATATATATATATATACATACATATGTATGGCGGTATTGAGGTGGTTAAAAGTAAGCATGACACTCACATACCTAAGCAGAAACAGGCAACGTATCTGCTAGTCACTTGGTCCAGCTGCGATGGGCATGATGACGTCAGTGTACATTGCTCCTGCCGATCCATTCCATCAAAATCAGCAACTGTCCATGCTATTTTCATTTCCAAAGGCTGAGATCCAGACTTTGCCCTATCCAGTGCAATGTCCGCATCATGGTGTGACATCATTCCACACATTGACAGACTAGGCACAGAGAAATTAACTTTACTTGTGGACTGCTAACATGTGCAAGTGCTCTTTTCTTGGGGACAAATTCCCTTTAGGGCAGTGGTTCTCAACTCCAGTCCTCGGGACACACCAACAGGCCAGATTTTAAGTATTACCTGGGGGAGATGCAGACTAGAATACTGCAATCACTGAGCAGCAAATGATATCACCTGTGATGTATTTCAGTTATTTTGCAAACCTGGCCTGTTAGTGGGTCCCGAGGACAGGAGTTGAGAACCACTGCTTTAGGTGAAGAACAATATAGGCATGCAACCTATCGGCAATCATTTTTCATTTTTCCAAACTAACAAATCTTCACACCTGGTTGGTTGCCACAGGTTATGTGGCAGTTTGTGTTTTTAGGAAATAAGAATGTTTTTGCTTTCCACCCTTTTCTCCTTCAGGACATCATCAGCCAGATTGCAAATGCTGAGGCCACCATAGCCAGAGCCCGGTCACTTAAAGCAAAGTTTGCCACAGAACGCTGTGAAAATTCAGAGGAGAAGGAGGATCTAGAGATGTATGTATTGGATGCTGGTATCAAAGAGAACCTGTCACACTTGCATTGGGTATGGTGGGAGAAAGCAGTATGTTTGTTTTATTTGATTTCTTTAGCCAAGTGAGAATATAGAATCAGAGATTGATAAGGTTGACCCCACCATCTGATGGTGGCTGCCTATCTCTGGATACTTCACCATCTGTCAGAGACAGCAGCCTAAAACCAATGGTCTTTTTAGCTGTCTGTAAGGGTTTCATTTTGACCATCACTGTCAGTGGTAAGAATGTCCGCCTTATAAAGTAAGGATGAATTAGTTTCAGCAGGGGTCCCCTTAGACCTGAAAAATATTTCAAGGGTTTCTCCGAAGTAGAAAAAAAGATTAAGAAAGGCTACTCTAGACCAGTGGTCTCCAAACTAGCCCTTTGCTTGCCTCTATCTGGCCCTTGGGACACTTTTCCTCCCACTGACACCATCGATGGGGCACTATTCCTCTCACTGACACCAGTAGGAGGAATTCTGGCGCCCTTGGGGCGCTATTTCTCCATCTGACACCACCAATGGGGTGCTATTCCTCCCATTGACACCATCTGGGGCACTAGTCATCCCACTAACGCCGTCGATGGGGCACTAGTCCTCCCGCTGGCGCAGTTAATAGGGCACTAGTCCTCCCACTGACACTGTCAATGGGAGACTATTCCTCCCACTGCCACCATCTGGGGCACTAGTCCTCCCGCTGACACCATCAATGGGGCACTAGTCCTCCCGCTCACACCGTCAATGGGGCACTAGTCCTCCCGCTGTCGCCTTCGATGGGGCACTAGTCCTCCCGCTGTCACCATCCATGGGGCACTAGTCCTCCCGCTGACGCCGTTGATGGGGCACTAGTCCTCCCGCTGACGCTGTCAATGGGGCACTAGTCCTCCCGCTGTCGCCTTCGATGGGGCACTAGTCCTCCCGCTGTCGCCTTCGATGGGGCACTAGTCCTCCCGCTGACGCCGTTGATGGGGCACTAGTTCTCCCGCTGACGCCGTCGATGGGGCACTAGGCCTTCCGCTGGCGCAGTTGATAGGGCACTAGTCCTCCAACTGACACTGTCAATGGGAGACTATTCCTCCCACTGCCACCATCTGGGGCACTAGTGCTCCCGCTGACACCGTCGATGGGGCACTAGTCCTCCCGCTGACGCCGTTGATGGGGCACTAGTCCTCCCGCTGATGCCGTTGATGGGGCACTAGTCCTCCCGCTGTCACCATCGATGGGGCACTAGTCCTCCTGCTGACGCCGTTGATGGGGCACTAGTCCTCCCGCTGACACCGTTGATGGGACACTAGTCCTCCCGCTGACGCCGTTGATGGGGCACTAGTCCTCCCGCTGACGCCGTTGATGGGGCACTAGTCCTCCCGCTGACGCCGTTAATGGGGCACTAGTCCTCCCGCTGACGCCGTTGATGGGGCACTAGTCCTCCCGCTGACGCCGTTGATGGGGCACTAGTCCTCCCGCTGACGCCGTTGATGGGGCACTAGTCCTCCCACTGACACCGTTGATGGGACACTAGTCCTCCCGCTGACGCCTTCAATGGGGCACTAGTCCTTCCACTGATGCCATCGATGGGGCTTTAGTCCTCCCACTGATACCAAGAATGGGGGTTGTTTGCTCCCACTGACACCAAGGCATTTTCTACTCCCACAGGCCAAGTCTGGGCCTCCTGAAGGACAGTAAAATGGGCCTTTGTTTAGAAAGTTTGGAAAACCCTGACCCGGGCCCTAAAATTATACTCCTTTACTTTATTAATATAGTGTGAAAATATTTTCAGAGCTTTACACAGTCTGTATGCCTGTAGAAGGAACATCGGACTAAAAGTTT
Source organism: Glandirana rugosa (assembly GCA_018402905.1). Classification (NCBI taxonomy): domain Eukaryota; kingdom Metazoa; phylum Chordata; class Amphibia; order Anura; family Ranidae; genus Glandirana; species Glandirana rugosa. The sequence continues at coordinate 95,379 of BLSH010104793.1, read as the reverse complement.
GTGGGAAGTCGAGGACTGATCAGTCCTAACCATACATACACATGTCACATATTGGTAGAAGTCCTTTAACTTGCCAGTAGGATTTTGCAGGGTGAGGAGAAGCTTGAACCTCCAAAGGGATCTGGAGAGAAGGCACATTTTTAGTAGGTACTGATATTTTGAGTTCTGCTTTGCAGGACAAGTGCGTTACAATTTACCATACTGCTTATCTGATTGGCCTTCTTAGTAACAGCTGCAGTTTATATAATTTAGCCCAATGCATGTCTCCCCTCTTCTTACTGACCACCTGATTTCTCCACACCGACAGGTTTGTCAGTTGTCTTCTGGAACAGCCTGAAGTGCCAATCATCGGAGCGGCCCGAGGGGTGGCCGGCGTGATCATCCACAAGATGTTTGTGAACTCTCAGAGGGTAAGTTCACACTGGTAGCAGTTAATAATAAATAATTTTGGGTCACATGTGGAAGTGAAAGTAACTTTCTAAGAAGAAATGCAATGCATCTTACCGCCATCCATTTTGTTTCGCTCAAACGTGAAGGAAGATAAGGAGACCCATTCAGTGTGTGATTAATGTCTTCTCATTATTCGGCACCGTGGGGCTGTACACAGGCACACAATAAATATGCAGCTTCTATTGTGCTTCCCTGCCACACTTCTGTAGAAATGAGGAGAGATGGCTGTACGGAGCATCTTTTCTGTATCAAAGGATGTTTAATCTGTACAGCACTGGAAACACTTCTAAGAGCATCTTTGAATCCTATCCTAGAGGTGCCCACATGCTGGGGAGAAGGATACAATAACACGGCTGCACAAATTTGCTTTTGAGCATTGGAGTTATAGAACGCAGAGGGACAGTTGGCTGTTTTTATAATCTATCTCACACATACATGGCTAGATGTTAAAGAGCAACTCTGACCAAGTAAAATCAGGACCAGATTTCTGAATAACCATCAAACTACGACCTCGAATGTCCAGGGTGGCAGACATCTTTACACACGTGACGTTAACTATCATCAACTTATCTGCATGTATAATAAAAGGTCTGACTGTCGCCTTACCAGTATAACAATCCCCGGTGCTTGCAGTGTGTACGCATTTTTGTTGGTGGAATTTTGACTCAGTATGTTTAGAACCAAAGTGCTGGAGTAGGGTGACCATTTATCCTAAAGGGTAAATTACCTTTGGGAACATGTTGCATGGTCCCGCTCCTGCAGCTCCCCCCCATGACAGTGGGTCGAGGATCTTCCTCTTGAACCCACTGTCACAATTTGAAAAGAGCGTGGCCATGCAGGGCTCCACCCACACATTGTGTCATTCATTCAGTTCTGTGAACGAATGCCTACAAGTACCCTCAATCAGTGTTTTTCAACTCCAGTCCTCAAGGCACACCAACGGGTCATGTTTTCAGGATTTCCATGAGTTTGCACAGGTGATTTGATCAGTTTCACTGCCTTAGTAATTACCACAGCTGTTTCATCTGAGGGAAATCCTGAAAACATGACCTGTTGGTGTGCCTTGAGGACTGGAGTTGAAAAACACTGCCCTCAATCATTGTGACTGACAGCCTGTAGTTCTCAGTGAACTCCGAGGGTTCTGGTGAGCACTATTGTAGACCATTAAGCTTCCTTGAGACTTGACAGTCTGCAGAAGCCTGACATTGCATCTGTGATCTGCTGATCGCAGGTGCAATGCTTTACAGGCTCCTAAGAATAATAATTAAATGCACTTTTTTTTTTTACTTGTAAAAAAAATGTGCATTTATTATTTTTTTGAAAAGCTGAGCTTATCCTTTAATCTTACAGTCATCAGCTCAAGGTGTATGGACCTGATGACATCTGATCTTCTTAGCGTCATTCTAAGGCTAGTCAGTCAACTGGCAAAAGGAATGAGAGGGCACCCCAAGAAAGCTGGCATGGGGAGACAGGAAGAAAGTGAAATGGATCACTGAGCTTCTAACCTTACCAGTAAACCTTTATATGTATTTAATGCCAAAACTTTTATATTAGTTTTGGATAAAGTAGTGCGGTTTAAATTCCCCTGTAAGGTTTTTAATGCTGCCTGTGGTCCTGTTAGGAAGATTCACTCTCGATTTGTCCTGGTGACTCTTGGTCCTGGGTCTGAAAGTGAGGGAGAAACCACAATTCTGAGTGGCCACCAGAACAGATTTTCTCATACTTCCTGTTGTGTTTGCAGAAAAGGAAGTGAATGGAAATTTTTACAGATGGAAAAAAAAGCTGATGTTGGTTTTTCCTATTCCCTAATTCAGTTAAATGAAGAGAAAACTTTTGGCTTTAGTTCTACTTTTTAGAAATTCCACTTGGTTAAAGTGATTGTAAAGGTTTGTTTTTCTTTTTAAATAACAAACATGTCATACTTACCTGCTCTGTGCAAGGGTTTTGCACAGAGCACCCCCGATCCTCCTCTTCATTGGGCGCCCCCATGGAGAGCCACATTCCAAGGGGGCACCCGTGCGGGCTCGCTCTCAAGTCCCATTGCTGTGTCCATTGACACAGACAGCAAGACTCTGCCCCACCCCCGGGTCACTGGATTTGATTGACAGGAGCGGGAGCCAATAGCTCCTAATGCTATCAATCTATCCAATCCTCATCCTCACCCGAGACAGCGACTGGAGCTGCTGGGCTCATTCACGTTGCTGGAATGATCGAGCTCAGGTAAGAAAAAGGAGAGGCGGGGGGGGGGGGGGGGGCTGCAGCACAGAAGGTGAAAAACTTTGAGACTTTACAACTCTTTTAACCTTTTACCAGCACTTCCCCGGGTCCTGGCTGTATTGGAGGAGGGAAGGAGGTGGACTGACAGCAAAGAGCAGTTGGAGGGAGTAGTGAGAAAGATGTGGGGGAACCAGGGGACTGCTAAGACTGGAATCGGACTGTGTTTTTGGTAATGCAGTTCGGCTCACCTAGGCTCTGGGGGCAGTAAAAAAAGGAGGTTAAACCAGCATGTATCGCTTTACATCCTTCACTATTCGGATCTTCACTTATTACAATAAAGAGAATGCAGCAGCAGGAGTGAGACTGCCATTGCTGAGCACTGTTATGGCCACGTCCGGTGGTAGATAACATCAGGATATCTAGAGGGGAAGCTTCTGCTGATGTTCCTGAGAGTTCCAGGGCCACATTATCTGTCTTTTCCTGAAATATTCATGTTGAGCAGACAAGGTGTTGCTGGTAAATGCTGGATTTTGAAAAAGGAGCAGGACTCAGATGTATTCATTAAAGCACTAATTACAGCTAAGGGCTGCATTTGGCCTGCTTTGCCTTTTGTAAACGCATATTAGGACTTGATGGTCAAGTGCATTGTGCTTTCAGGTGCATTCTGCCCGCATTTGAAATCGGTTTGAGACGATCCTGAGATTATTCAGAATTCATTAACAGGTGCATTTTTTAAGTTGCATCAGCCTGCTTTAGCTGCTAATCTTTTTCTTTTAACTTGTGCAAAGAGAAGCAATTCTGATGTGAACAAACTCCAGTCAATACCTTTGCTTAAAGCTATTAAAAAGGTCATTTAAAAAAAAAAAAAATAATAAAAATGTCTGTCCTTACCTGCTCTGCGCAATGGAATTGCACAGAGCAGGCACAAACCACCTCTTCTCGGGTCCCCCGTCGGCGCTCCTGGCTAGAGTTGAGCGAACCCGGACTGTAAAGTTCGGGTCCGTACCGAACTTTGGGGTGTCCGGGACCCGGACCCGAACTTTTCAAAAAAAGTCCGGGTTCGGGTCCGGGGTTGGCTGCCCCCTGGGCTCTTCTCCACCAAACACGGACGAGACACGTTAAGGTAACGCGTCTCGTCCATTCCTGTCTGTAAAAATAATAAAAAAAAAAAAAATTTACTGGAAAAATTATCGAAATTCGTTTCCATAACTGACCTCAAACAAGTGTAGTCTTAACGAAGAGAAACGTGTTCAATTTTCTTTTTCTAATCGTCGATTTCGTCCGACTACGTTGAATTTTTTACGTGGACAATTACTTAAGACTTATTAGAGTCCTAGCAGAGTTTGGCTAAAGTTTACGCCCGTCTTACGTGGACTTTCGTGTTACGTGAACTGGTAGTTCAGGATTATACGCAAATG